>AFQZ01000125.1:0-77829 GCA_000222935.2 Aciculosporium take MAFF-241224 | reverse complement strand
TTTTTTTCCCACGACGCAATTCGACATTGTTGCGGAAAGAATGGTGGCCGTTGCTGACAGGTTGAAATTTTGCAGCAAGCAACAAAACTTTTACAGCTGAAGAAGGCGACACTTAACGACATTGAGATCATACAGGACATTTGTTGGATGTAAGTCGTTATACCACATGGGATATTTACTTTTGATGCAGGAAGTGCTCACCGCCATGTAGGTTGTCACCGAATCAGATACAAAAGCTGCTCAATCAGTACCTGGTGGCAGACTACGAACAACCCATCAACGGCGAAATCATGAAAGCTGTTGCCTCGAGGGTGACGGAAAAAAGTGACGTCTTGCTGCTCCAGGCTGTAGATATGGACGACAGCGGGCCATACGAGATCGCGGAGCCGCGTGCCATTACCGCTCTTGAGACATATACTCCATCTTGTAAGTCGATATGCGGACGCGCCTCTTTTATACCGGTGATTGTTATTAACCCTCTGGTGCAGGGCTTCAAACTCCACGATTAAAACGATTAGCAGAGATTGTATCTGCACAGGCTCTCGCGCAGCAAGAGAAGCTCGAGTACGGCAATGGTGAAGGTCTCGATGGACAGGACGGGTCCATCCCCGAGGAAGCGGATGAAGCGGCGATGGAGGCCGCTCATTAAAAACGATTCATATGTCAGCCACATGCTTCATGTTTTCCCATGGATTGTAATTGGAAGCACTTAGAATAGATGTGTATTATACTTTGTCGGCTGGGATATTTACGATTTAGACTGGTGGGTTGCAAGTAGGATCAGGTTCAGACTCGCAGCAGCTGGGCTTTAGGAAGAGAAGCTTCAACGCATGAACGTGGACAGGACATTGTCACGGCCAAGAGCGATGCATATACTATGGCTTTTGGTTGACAGACGGTCGGCCCTCCTTTTTTTCCTCTTTCCCTCCTTTCCCCCCTTTTTTTCCCCCTCTTTTTTCCTCCTTTTTTCTCTTTTTTTTCTCCTTTTTTTTTTTTCTCAACTTGGAGCGCATGACCATCTGTCCTTTTGATGTAACCGTGACCGTGCGTCTACGTGTAACGGGAGGATCCCCAGGTCGGGGTTGCACAACTTGAGTAGACGGCGGGGAGCAAATGCATGCATCTGTCAACTACCTACCCACCCTACCCGTGGTGCTTGGGGCGAACAGAACATGGGACGGCGCGTGGGGGGGTGAAATAATAGTACTCAATAGATGAGGGGTTGATAGTTGTTAATTGGTAGTTGTTGTCACTAAGCTAGATTATCTACCGACCCGTGAATTTTCACGTGCTAAAACTCCCTTTCCCACGTGATTCCCATTCTCCACGCAACAGGGGTCAGCAGCCGTGTTCGCTGCGACGATTCAAAGCGGGTCTGACGGGCCCGCCCAGGTGCATTCAACCTACTTACTCTTACTTCGTATACCCAGGCAGGGACAAATCATAATGCACAGCTCAAGCCCGCATTGGTCGAATTTTTTGCCATGTTGGCGGGATTGGCCGGAATATCAGATCAGCACAGCGACGCTTGTTTGTTGTTTGCCCGATGGTGCGTGTGCCGCCGATTTGCCGCCGACGACTTTCATCTTTGTTTTTTGCGATCCTAGGAGACGGAGATAGTTCGTACGAAGCAGCATTGGCGGGGGGGGAAAAACGTTGGGCTACCCGGGCTGCGTCTGTCTTCTGTCGCTTCACTCACTCACCCACTCACTCTCACACACATACGCGGTCAACACAAACAGAAAAGAAAAGAATACCCACACACATACGCGGTCAACACAAACAGAAAAGAAAAGAATACCCACACAGATACAGCCAAGGCCAGGGAAAAAAAGAAAAAAAGGAGAGAAACAAAAAGGGAAGAGAGAAAGAGCACAGAGGCATAAAAAGGGGGAAAGAAAATGAGAACGTCACCCAATATCATCGTAACGGGGACCCCCGGCGTGGGCAAAACGACGCATTGCGAGACGGTAGCACAACGGACTGGTCTTCGACACGTGTCTGTGAACCAGGTGGTCAAGGATAAGGAGTGCCACGAGGGCTGGAGCGAGGAGTTCCAGAGCTGGATCGTGGATGAGGACAAGGTAGGTAGCTCCCAGCCGTCCCGTGCCTGCAATACACGCACACGCACACACACATCCGCCGAGGGCGGGAGCTCGCCGCAGGCGGCCCCCGGCAGGGCCCCCCCCCCCGGAGGGAAATCACAAACACAGGTTCTTACAGCGTGAAGCAAAAGGAGAGGCGCCGCCCTGCTAACAGCTTGTCCTTGTCTGTTTCTCCAGCTGCTGGATGCCGTTGAGGAGGACGTCAAGGCCGGCGGGTGCATCATCGACTGGCACGCCTGTGATCTTTTCCCCCGCAGCTGGATAGACCTGGTTGCTGTGCTGAGGGTGGATTCCTCGGTCTTGTATGACCGCCTGACGGCCAGGTATGTCAAGCGGCCTGGCTGCGTTGGTTTATTTCCCGTGGTGTGGAGAGGAGCCCGATGGCTGCTGCCATCAGATGCACGATTGCGGATGGCTTCCTTTGCGAAATCCGTTTTGCTAACCTCTTTGGTTGGTTTTTTTTTTTTTTTTTTTTGCTCGCCCAGGAATTACGCCGAGGCCAAACTGCAGGAGAACTTGGACTCGGAAATCATGGAGGTGCTGCTTCAGGAGGCGAGAGAGGCGTTTGACGAGGAGATTGTCATTGAGTTGACGAGCAATACCTCTGATGAGATGGAGTCGAATGTTGAGCGGATTGAGGCTTGGGTTGGGCAGTGGAAGGCTGATCATGCGGCGGCGGCTGCTGCTGACAAGTGACATGGCATTTGTTCAAGGAAAAAAAAAAAAAAAAAAAAAAGGTAAAAAAAGACCATCATGTTTTTATGAAAGTTGTACGACTAATAATTGTATTTACCTACAAAGACAAAGATACAAGGCATGTGATTCAGCAAGCATCAGCTTTCTCAAGGAAAAACTCATGTTCAAAATCGCTTGTAACGCGGCTTGCTCGAGCTTTATAAAGTCACGCCACCTCCTCCTCTGCCATGAGCCCGGCGCTTGACTGCTCGCAACAGGTTCCAATTCACCGTCATCGTTTTGTGGGCTCAAGAGCAAAAAAGACTACATCTGCCAGTCCTTAGTACGCCCCTGTTGCCTGTTTATTACATAAATCCAGAGCTCTCAAACTATCCCGTCCAACTGCCAATCACCCGCACTAGTACTGGCAAAGCGCAGCAGCAGCTTGAAGCAGACAGCCAAGCCAAGCATGCTGGCTTGCTTCCTGATTATTATTTTCTTCATGCAATTGCCGCCCATCACCAGTTTCTACTGGACTACAATCATCGACTTCAAACATGCGGGGAAAAACCACGATTCAACAATCTCCTCTGAAGTGGCCATGTCCTTTAGCTTTGCTTGCACTCAGCCGCCTCCTGCTTGGGTTTGCCAGACTCGTTCTGTGCCAACCTTGGTCAGTTTTATCCCAATCCACACAAAGCTCTAGGCATTACTCACCTCCTCATCCGACTCTTCCTCCTCATCATGATCCTCACTCATGTCATCTTCATCGTCGTCGTCGTCGTCGTCGTCGTCAAAGTCTCCAGCGTCCAGACCGCCCTCGTCAGAATCTTCCTCAAACGCAAGAGCTTCGCCGGTAAACCAGTCAATCGCCCGAGGAATGAGCTTCTCCTTGATATCTTCGCCGAGTTGGTAGTCGAGCTCGAGGCGGTCTTCTATGTCGCCGATGGCATCCTCATCCTCTGCGTCGTCGCCGTCGCTTGGGGCTTGTGGGGGTGAGAAGAAGTTGAAGAAGGACTCGGTAGGGACCGTTTTCTTCACGATGCGGGTCTGATTCGTATCTGCATGGCTGTCAGTAGGCTGTACCGAACGTGCATTCGAGGGGAATGACGGGTTGAGGCAATTCAAGACCTACTCTTGTTTCTCTGCTTCTTGGCCTCAATGCGCACTGTCAGGTCCTTGCCTGGATACCATTCAATCTTATCGCCCTCTGCGTGATCGTAGATAAAGTCACCGCCATAGCCACTCTCATTTTGGTAGAAATATGTCTTGGTGAGGGTCTTGTTGCTAAAGTAGTCGTTTTCGGCGAAATCAAAGATGAGGCGGAATCCAGGTTTGTCAAGATACTCCATGCGAATGTCTGACAAATGCTTGAGGGCAGCCTCGTCACGGTCCGTGATCATTTCAGCCAGTGTGGTCTGATTCTTCATGGCAGAGAGCCAAAACTCGGGAATACCAGTCACCTCCTCGGCGGCTTCGCTCTGCGGCTGTGCATTGACATCGTCGCCACCCTCGGCCTCATGCTGCCCTTCTGCATCTTCACCAGCTCTAATCTCATCCTCGGTGGGCTCTGCTTTTCCGTTCACGATCGCGGCACGTTTCTCGTAGAGCGGTTTGAACTTGGCGAAGTATTTCTTTTCGAGTTCCAACACCTCCTTCTGGAACTCGTCCTCAAGTTTTGAATGTTCTTGCTGCACTGCCCGAAGCCCAGCCACCCGACGGCGTACAGGAGGGGGAAGAGATTCGATGTAACCAGAGGAACGACCAATGAGCGAGCCTAGGCGACCTTGAATCATTTGAACCAACTTGGGGTTTTGGGCAAAAATGGCAGCAGCTGCGGCGCGGTCGATGTCCTCTATGACAATGTCAGACAATCCGAGGCATAATGGGCTTGACACCTGACAGAATTTCCTACCTTCCTTGATGCTGGCTACGCCAGGCTGTTGGGCATGGGAAGAGATTGGCGCATTTGTAGCTGGTGTATTTTGCGGCGTGCTGGATGGAGGTGGGGTAATTAGCACTACAAAAAAAAATATCGTGTCATTGAGAAAATGCATGCCACTTACGGTGCCGTAAGGTCAGGCCGGTTGTTTCGAATGGGTTCAGCCATTTGACTTGCTCTTCAATACGAGATATGTGTGATAGCAAGTGGGAGTTAGTTTGATGAAATAAAAATTATGGAAGAGGTTGAGGAAGATGGGGAAAGAGAAGGGTGGTTGAGACAAGAGCCCGCTCTTTTTTTTGGCGGCTGGTTAAATTTCGGTGGGAGGGGGTTGAGTGGGAAGGAAACTGGTCGAGGGTGGAATCAGGTTGTTGGGCTTTCAGTGGCTCGGTGGCACGTCGAGGGGTCCCTGGATTCATTGAGATTTTTGATGAGCTTAGCTTAGACCGAGGTAAGGGTCTACACTGTTGACAAAGCAAGAAGGACATGAAAATATACTTGATTTCAAAATAAGAAAATTATTATTATTATTATTATTATTACTGTTATTATTACTATTATTATATTTGTTGTAGAATAATAATATATAGCCTTTTATTACTTATATGTGTATGTTACAGTATTAGGCTTTGCCTAACCTGATAATGCGATGGCTACGACCCCCTCCCCTTGCGTGCGACCGGCAATATACCTAGGTGTTAAAATGCTCAGAGAAAGGGACTCTGAACATTATGTATCCTTTTGCCTCAGCTGGGTATTGTCATATCGGCTAGTCCGGAAGGACTGGGCTAACCCTTAGATGGACTACACAGGCACCCGCAATGGCCTAATCGGGCTAGACTAATAGAGTATGTATTATTTAAATAGTTTTATAACTTTTTTTCATGTTATAGTATTTTTAAATATCATATTTAAAAACACAACCGAGACTAAAGTGCATGTGTTTACTTTTAGTTATTTTAAGATATAAATGTGTTTTTAATTATTAATAATATAATATTTATTATTACTATTATTATTATTAAAGTACGCTATCTAGCAATTTATATTTGTTAGAATAGTAATAAAACTACTATATTATATGACCAAGAATTATGGGCCTACATACAAGATATATATATTTTAAGTAGCTTAATTATTTAATTATATAACATAGGGCATGTACTATAGCTATAATATTATAAATACTATAAATACTATACTTTATATTAAGTATATTAGTATTTATACTATATGATATACTTATATATATATAATTATTAAACATGTAGTACTAAAATCAAGGACAACTTGGCTACAACATAGGTGCTAAATACACAAATTATAGGTGCCAGATAATAGTCCCCGATTTTATACTCTTCTGCTAATGTGGAGCAGTCGCGGACTGATAGTCTTGTAGTGGGGTGTTTTGATTTTACTGGATTTGCCAAATGTTCAATTCAACCTCATCTCGCAACATTGAAAGCAGGTGCTTATGACGTGCGGTAGTATGAAGGTCCATCTTCCGGCGATTACAGCAATTCTGTCCAAGGCGCCATAGATATGCCTTGAGTATATTTGCAGCTCGTATGCCTGATCAAATCAATTGGAGCCAAAGGATGAGTCTTCACAACGGCGAGTCTCGAGGTAATGGCCCAGCAAGCAGCGAGGCGGTCTCCGAAGTTGTCGAAATGGCACATGAGGAGGTACATTATCCAGTTCTAAACATTGATCGCGGCTTCATCCTATAACAGCTACTGACGTAGTGGCTTCCAGCTCTATTCCGGCCCCGTCGCCGAGAGCCTGCCGAGTAGTGTTTCCGCCTTTTCGCATCGGCGAGCCCGTGCCAACTCGACTACGAGCTTCACGTACTTTGAGGAGCCGGACTTGCAGATAGGAGCAGCGCCTGATTTTGATGACTATGCCGCTCTGAGCGAAAGGTCTCCAAGACGAAGCATCAGCGACCTAGGAGATGTCGAGTTTGGCGTTGGAGATGACGAGGATTCTGCTGACAGGGACTGTTTGGCAGCACATGATGACTATGTGCTCAGACGTTGCTCATCAACACAGTCAAGGAATTCTGTCCACGTGCGACTACTACGCAGAGATAGCACAGGGACGGCCGCAAGCGCTCGAGCAGATGGCCGTTTCAGCCAGAAAATCCACATGGCCAACGAAGACATGACTATCGTCGTTGCAGGCTTTCGCACGAGTAAAATTGGTTGGTTCTTATATGTCTCTCTATGTGTTTTTACTGGAGGGCTAGCCTTTCTTCTCTTTCGCTGGCTGCCACGCTGCTATGTTGCCATGGTTGGGCGAGCGTGTCCCTTGAGAGACTGCGAGTGGACGGTTGTTGAAAATCAATGGGGAGAGCTCGTCAGGATTCATGTAAATGCCAGTGAGTATGGCCGGTCTGTCTCTTCGATCTTCGGCGTGCCGCACAAATCCATGCTTTACGGCCTCGACGATGAGATCGACCCTGTCGTGGATCATCTTCGTTGGTTGGACTATCGCTACATGCGGCTGTACTTTCATCCCATTCAGGATAAGTTTGTTGTACTTTCTGGCTGGAAAGACCCAGACTGGACAGATACGCGACTTATCCGCTCTGGTCTTGATAGTGATGAGAAGGCGATCCGCGAGGTCATCTTTGGTAACAATCTAATTGATATCGAGCAGAAATCTATCAGTCAGTTATTGGTGGATGAGGTACTGCAATTCTCACCGTCTACTTGCGTGAATATCCACTGAAATACGTCTGACCTTTTGGATTAGGTTCTTCATCCCTTCTACATTTTTCAACTTGCTAGCTTGGTCCTTTGGTCCATGGACTCATACTACTATTACGCCGCATGCATCTTCCTGATGTCTATCGTTAGCATTTCTGCAACATTGGTAGAAACCCGTGCTGTCAGTTAGCTTCTTCCTCAATAATAAATGCTCAAGCTGACCTCAATAGACGACGAGACGTCTCCGCGAACTCTCGAGATTCGAATGTGATGTTCGAGTCCTTCGAAACGGATTCTGTACGACTAGAGAGGTGCGAAATTCCTTTTTACGACAAGAGCTAAATTCTTTACAGGGAGATACGTTGGGTCTGGTGATCTGGTCCCTGGCGATCTGTATGAACTGAGCGATCCAAATTTGACACAAATTCCAAGTGACAGCATCCTTCTCACTGGAGACTGTATTGTCAATGAAAGCATGCTAACAGGTATGTTTTTGCCTTCGTCGTACTATCAAGGAGCATCTGTTGAACTCCACTAGGCGAGTCGGTGCCTGTTTCCAAACTCCCAGCTTCCGCAGACACGTTACGCACGTTGGATCTCGCGGCTTCATCTGTCGCTCCCGAAACTGCCCGGCATTTCTTGTATTGTGGAACGAAAATCATCCGGACCAGGCGACCTGAAGAAGATCAAAATGGAGATGCTGTGGCTTTGGCTTTGGTGGTTCGGACGGGATTTAATACCACCAAAGGTGCATTGGTTCGCTCGATGCTCTTTCCCAAACCGTCTGGTTTCAAATTCTACCGCGACTCCTTCAGATACATTGGTGTGATGGCCATTATCGCCGTGCTCGGTTTCACGGCGTCCTTTATCAATTTCCTTCGACTCGAACTTGCGTGGCATTTTATTATCATTCGAGCCCTTGATCTGATTACCATCGTTGTTCCGCCCGCCCTGCCTGCCACTCTCAGCATTGGGACAAATTTTGCACTATCGCGGCTGAAGAAGAGGCAAATTTATTGTATCAGTCCGCAGAAAGTCAATGTTGGAGGAAAAGTGGACATTATGTGCTTCGACAAAACAGGTACATTGACAGAAGACGGTCTTGATGTTCTAGGTCTCCGAATTGCGTCTGAAGTAAATGGCGCATTTGGCGACCTTCTTCCGAGACCGGCCTTTTTGAGAAACAATAATGCTACACATGCCGGCACTAGAAGCCATGTCCAGGCTGCACTGCATACAATGGCTACTTGCCACTCCTTGAGAGTCGTGGACGGGGGTCTAGTCGGTGATCCCTTGGATCGGAAAATGTTCGAGTTTACCGGCTGGTCTTTTGAAGAGGGAGCGCAAAGGTCCGCAGACGGAGAGGATGATGAGCAAGGAGGTTTAACGCCCTCTATTGCTCGACCCCCTAATGTATGTCTTCGTTGTACCTTTGTGTGGTATAGGTCCAGAGATTGACCTGTGACAATGCAGGCTACTTTAGAATTGGGGATCCTACAGTCATTCGAGTTCGTCTCTCAGCTTCGACGAGCTAGCGTCATTACACGTCAATTTGGTCAAAGAAGCGGAGATGTATTTGTCAAGGGCGCCCCAGAAGCAATGAAGGACATATGCCGCCCAGAGAGCTGTTAGTCGCCACCATTGTTGCCTTCATTCTCCGCATTACTGACGGCTTCAGTCCCAAACGATTACGACGATTTACTATCAAACTACACCCATAAAGGCTATCGAGTTATCGCATGCGCCACGAAGCATTTGCCCAAGTTAAGCTGGATCAAAGCACAAAAAATGACACGAGCAGAGGTCGAGGGTGATCTTGAATTTATTGGTTTTATCATCTTCGAGAACAAGTTGAAGCCCGCCACCGCGGGAGTCATTAAAGAGTTGCTCGACTCGAACATCAACGCAGTAATGGTCACCGGGGACAACATCTTGACCGCCATCAGTGTCGCCCGTGAATCTGGCTTGATCAGTCGACAAGCGCACTGTTTTGTGCCTCGTTTTCTCAAAGGTGAGATATGATTCTGGGCTTGTGATTGAATGCCAGACAGCTCATTTAAGGCCCGCACGCCATTTAGGCAATGCTCGCGATCCTTTGGCAGAACTTCAGTGGGAGAGCATCGATAACAGGAGGTTTTGCCTCGACAAGACAACGTTATTGGTGAGTACAGATTTCTTTTCCAGACCAATTCGTTGTTCTGACACTACAAAGCCACTTCCAGCACCACCTGAAGAGGATGCTTCCCTTCCATACGACGTATCAAACCTGCGCAATTTTAATCTAGCAGTCAGTGGTGAGGCATTTCGTTGGATCGTGGACTATGCCTCTGCTGATATTCTGCAACGGGTGAGTTGATGTACGGACGCCCTCGATTGGGCGAGGCAGTGAACTGATTGAATGAAAACAGGTTCTCATCCGAGGCAAAATCTTTGCCAGAATGTCTCCGGACGAAAAACACGAACTGGTTGAGAAGCTGCAGAGCATTGACTTCTGCTGTGGCTTTTGCGGCGATGGAGCAAACGACTGCGGCGCTCTGAAAGCGGCGGATGTGGGCATATCACTCTCCGAGGCGGAGGCTTCAGTTGCTGCTCCATTTACCTCGCGGGTGTTCGATATCCGCTGTGTTTTAGAAGTAATTCGGTACGTAATTCATCAACCGTCGCATACCTAATCTTGTTTTCCGTCAGAATCTAACAGGTCATGTAGGGAAGGAAGAGCAGCATTGGTCACGAGCTTCAGCTGTTTCAAATACATGAGCTTGTATTCAGCCATACAGTTCACTTCCGTGAGCTTTCTGTACGCGAAGGCATCAAACTTGGGGGATTTCCAGTTTCTCTTCATTGATCTGTCGCTCATTCTCCCTATTGCCATCTTCATGGGCTGGGCAGGACCTGCGCCACTCCTCTGCCGAAAGCGACCTACTGCAGATTTAGTTTCTAGAAAAGTTCTGACCTCCCTGTTGGGTCTGATGGCCATCTGTGTGCTCATTCAGACGGCTGCCCTGCTAGTGGTCAGGGAGCAATCATGGTACATGCCTCCTGAAGATGGCCGGGACGAGCCGGCCATTAAGAGCTCAGAAAACACCGCCTTGTTTCTGTCATCGTGCTTTGAGTATATCCTTTCAGGCGTATTTCTGAACGCTGGACTGCCTTTTCGACAGAGCAGCACGAAAAACTGTCAGTACCAGTTTTCAATCTCCAAGAATCCAAAGCAAGTTCTAACTGCCATAGGGCCGTTCACCATCACTGTGACTACGGCACTGCTCATAACGGTGTACATGATAATGGGTCCGGCGCACTGGTTGGGCAAGTTGATGGAACTTGCACGAATTGAGAAAAATTTTAAACTATTTCTTTTGCTACTAGGTTTGGTCTACTTTTTCTTGGCGTGGGCTTTTGAGAGGTATCTCGCGATGCCTTTGGCAAGAAACATTGGTGTTGCACAGCAAAGAATTACAGGGAAAGCTAAGAAACGCAAACAGTATAAAATTATAAGGGAGCAGATGTGGGACTTGGGGTAAGAATAATGCTCCGAGAAAATCTTTTTACATCTTACTCGTATAATAAAGACTATTTTTAAAAAAAATAAAATATATTTTAATTTAAAAATCTATATATATATATATAAATATATATTAAGTTTACTTTATTTTTATGTGTATAGGAAATTAATAAAAAAAATAATAATATATGCATACATATAACTATATGTAATGAAACACTTTTTTATAATTGCTTTTACTACCTAGCTTAGTAATTTAGTATAAATGGAGATGCATTCTCTGTTTTATTGATTTTGATTGGTCAAGTCCCTGTCAGCGATGTATGTATCTGGTGACTTGGTCCCTCATCGTCCCGAGGGAGATGGTGCATGACCTCACCTTGAACTTCCAGCTGTGTAGGTTGCGCAAGGGAGTCTTGTATATGAGATTGAAGTCCTGGCGCTGTCGTCAAAGAATACGCCACCGAGTTGAATCGCATTTACGTGTTTGGATCATATACATCTACTGGCATATCTGTATGCTCTCTTGCCGTCAAGGCTAAGGATTCTCCGAGTAGATAAACATGGATTATGGTTTGTCTTGGGCAACTTCATCTTGCGTTGGAACAACACAATTTCTGATGGTGACTCTCTTTGGCATAGACTGGATCCTAGACGGCGGGTATTTACCGCACGCGATTATCAGACTGGGAATACGTCGGCAGCTCCGGGATCGTCTGGCAGCGATCAGGAGTGAATCTCTCGACGAGGCCTACGAAACCAAAATGGCGTTTATCGACCGACTGAGGAGTCGGCCAATGGCCATAGCCACGGACGTGGCCAACAAGCAGCATTATGAGGTTGGAACGGGCGTCCTGAGCGCTTGTCTGGGTCCGCGAATGAAGTACTCATCTTGCCTGTATCCTCGAGGTGATGAGACTCTTGCGGAAGCAGAGGTTGCGATGCTTCGGTCGTACATTGATAAGGCCGACTTGCAGGATGGCATGGATATACTTGATCTCGGGTAGGTTGGGATCACCTCAAACCCTCAACTTCTTGCATCATAAAACAGAAGCCGTCAAGAGCCCGAGCATATTTGCAGCGTGTGAAGCAGCGTTCTGACCTTGTTATCCGCAGTTGTGGCTGGGGTTCTGGCGCTCTGCATTTCGCGGAAATGCTACCAAAGTCTACCATCACGGCCTTCTCGAATTCTCGAACGCAGAAGCTGCACATTGAAGCCGAGGCAACCCGACGAGACATGACCAATATCAGAGTGATTACGGGAGATGTAGTGGACTACGAATTCGACCACGGAAGCTTCGACCGTGTCGTGTCTATAGAGGTTGGCGAGATTGTTTGTCTTGGCTTTCAAATGCTCGTGGCTGATATTTCTCCAGCTTTTCGAGCACATGAAGAACTACGAGCTGCTAATGGCCAAGATTTCGCGCGCACTAAGGCCGGGTGGCAAGCTATTTGTACACATTTTCGCGCATCGCACCACCCCTTATGACTACGAGGAAGGCTGGATGACAACACACTTCTTCACTGGCGGTACCATGCCGTCTGCTGATCTGCTGCTTTACTTTCAGAAAGACCTGCATATCAAAAAGCAGTGGTGGGTCAACGGAACAAATTACTCCAAGACTTGTGAGGTATGCTCCTCCCCAGGGGTTCAAAGGTGAAGAGAAAATACTGTGATGCTGATATTGCGATTACAGGATTGGCTGTCTCGTATGACGGCTAACAAGAGTAAAATGTGGCCGCATTTGGTGGAAACTTATGGAGAGAAAGATGCGGCCACTTGGTATTATCGCTGGCAAATCTTCTACATGGCCTGCTCGGAACTGTTTGCGTATGACGGAGGCGACACATGGGGTGTCTCACATTATTTGTTTGAAAAGTCGGCTGATGCTTGATTTGTGTATTTGGAAAGTTGAGAGTGCGTTATAGTTTTGAAATGCGCGTGGCTGAGCGTCAGCAGATTCACGACTCGTTCCATTCCATCCTTTGGTTCCAAGATTTAGTGATCCCATGGGTGTTTCCAGCCCAGCAATGCAGGTCCTATTTCGCATGTTAGCATTGGCCTGCGCATCTTTTCTTTTCTTGCGCCAGAGTACACCATCGATACCGAGACAGGCCGTGGCCGTGACATACCATCTTTTTTCGCCCTGTACATGAGCTATTTGACACCAGGAGACGTCAGTAACGGAATTCGCGATGATCTGATCCATATCATGACCCAATTCGCAACTGTGACGGGTGAATTGTCCTGGGAGGAGCACATACCCAAAACCACATTCCTGCACCAAGCGCGGTGGCCGTCAATCGATAAATAGGAGCCACATGAGGCACTGGGGGCTTTGGAGGCCCCATGGTGTAAGAAGCCCGACTCGGGTGATCTGACGGACGTGTTTGGGTGCTTCGTGGAGCGGCGCAGCTGAGCGTGCGATGTGATGGTTGGAAGCTGAATTGCCGCTGTCAACAAGAGCGATCAAGGGAACATGAACATGGCGTTGCATGTTGAGCGTTGAGCCCAGCGTGCGGACCCGGAGGTTACCGTGCGAGAAGCGAAACACGGACCAATCCGGTTTGGCTGAGTAAGCGCCCTTCTGATAACATGTGGCAACACAGTATGCCTGAAGGATGAAACACGGTTCTGCATAGATGGTGGAGCCGGGAAGGGCCGTGCTGTCATTGGAACGGGAATTATACTACGTGGTCGATTGTAGGGGTATATAGGATTCGGTACCGCCGGCGTCGAGTCGCGTCGGCGACTTGTCCTTTTGCTTTCCATCATTGTTCCCTACCGGTCTGATGCTGGATCGTACGTATCTTTAAGCTCTGCGCCTCGGGACGTTGCCGGACCTCTTTCGAACACACGTACATGGACGCGCGCCGACTCGCAAACCACTCTCCAAGGGATTCAGCTTTCGCAGACACATGAAAAACGCCGGGATCGGCATTGACTAACCTCGTTTCATGCGTGTTTAAACTCCTTGTCTCTGCCTGGAGCTGTACGAAATACTATTCCTCCTTCCCCTTTTCCCTCATCACGATTATTAGCGTGCGTCATGACATCGCCTAGCAAGACGGCCTGAACGCAAACTAACAGCCATGAAACAGTCTCGATTATCATAGTAAACGTTGCATAGAACACATCTTCCTTGGGCATCTCACCGGATACACAGCTGGGAGACCTTGACTGCCCGAGTCGCGGCCACTGCAGCACCCGGAAAGCATGGCTTCGAAACTAAGTTCCAGGTCGCCAACAATACGGCGAATACGTAGGTGCTCAACTGTCAAGGCTTGGCCGACCGGAGACCGCCCGCCCATTGGCACTTTGTTTTTGGTCGTCCTCTCCGTGGTTTGGATGGGCATGGCTGGCTGACAATGACGGCATCAAGTGCGTGAAGCAGCCGAGATGTCCAAGTCTCCCTCTGGAGACTTCGCGGCCGAGCCGCTCGAAGCCGACCTTTTCGAATGGCACTTTACGCTTCGTGGTCCCCCGAACTCAGTCTACAGCGAAGGCATCTATCATGGTCGGATCGTGCTTCCTCCTACGTACCCGCTGCGGCCGCCGAGCTTTCGCTTCACGACGCCGAATGGTCGTTTCGAGGCGAACCGGGAGATATGCCTGAGCATCAGCGGTCATCACGAAGAGACATGGCAGCCTGCATGGGGGATCAGGACGGCAATCGTAGCGTACGTCATTGATGAACCCTTGAACCAACTGCATGGCTTTTCCTTGAAATTTTGCTGATGTTAAGGGAATTCTTCATCTTTCGCCTAGTCTACGGAGTTTCATGGAGACGGATGTCCGCGGGCAGCTGGGCGGTTTGGAGACGACGGACGAGGTACGCCGTCGTCTAGCTCGTGAATCCCGCTCGTTTCAGTGTCCGACGTGCGGCCGGTCGAATATCAAAATCATCAGCGAGGCGGAAAAACACGCTGCCGAGTCGGTGGCCTCCAAACAACCCGACATTCAGGTACCGTGCGAGCTGAGAATGGCGTGGAAAGACGAAATGTCAGCTACGCCTCAGGCTGACGGAAAAGCCTCACCATCACCTGCCGGCCGGATCCAAGTGAGCCAGGAGGACGTTGTTGAAAATGCCGAACTGGCCGAAGGCTTTGTGCCAACCCTACCTGTGGATCAGCAGACTCCAGGATCTTCCGGGCTTCTGCCACCAACTACTGACGCGACGTCGGCTTCGTCAGATGGCTCAAGGGGCCGCCTTGTAGAGTCGGACAACAGAACTGGCACCGAGTCGAGTCTCCAGCGGCAACCTCTTGCCCGCAGACCGACGACACAACATCCGCGGGGCGACGGCGGTGTGCCCTTGTGGGTCGACCGGGCCATTGTAGCATTGGTGATTGCTCTAGCGGCACTCTTGATCAAAGTACTGTTCGGCGTCTGAGTTTTGGGTCCCAATTTGCACGAATAAAGAATTGATTTTCACACGATATCACGCATTGTCAGGGGCGGTGGCAAATTCGACTGGTAGCAGAATGGATGCACCTCATAGAAGCGAATGATGGTATTTTTTTTTTAGAAATTCTGGAATACCATTGTGGCAATTTTTTTTTTTTGGCTTACAAGCGTCGGTTACAGCAGCGTGGGCAATGTACGTACATGTATACACATAAAATGCAAGAGCTCAAGAGTCCCAATGCCGTCTTGGCAACCCATGTTGGCCGCCCGCGGGTCCATGCCGAATTCCTCAACTATCTCGTCTTGTTAGGCTTTCTGCGAAGGCACGGCACGACCAGCCACCACCACTCGTTTACCGGTGAGCCAACGCCGTCAGTCAAAGGGCTGAACAAGCCAGTTTGCTCACCCCAGCGCATTATGAGCCGCGCCTCAAACTCGTCCAGAGTTGGCTGCAAGGCGCTACACACGCCTCTGATATCCATGGAGCCCCGGGTCGTCATCGCGAAGCAGAAAGCGCCCAGTACTTCAGACCAACGAGTTTCATTCGGTTCGCCAAAGATGTCGACCCACTGAGGCAACTCTCCGTATGGGCCGGTGAGTGGTGGTGTGTAGGTGCATGCAGCTCGGATGACATCAATTTGGTCGGTAAACAAGTACGTTTCCGTCGGCACAGCTTCAAGTCCGAAATGGTAATACGACTTGGGATACTTTCGACTCTCGTAGTTTCCAGGTTCAAATCCAAAGGGAATGTGCGGCAAATTCGTGGGCACCAATCTGATTCTCTCAGTTGCGCCGAGATTTGTCAGAGCCATCATAGCCCCATCGCTGAGTGAATAGGGAACTGTCATTTTTCCCTGCCTTCGAAATACAGCGTCGAGTTTCATTTTGAACCGGGCAGCATCGTCGTACTTGGCACTTTGGGCCAGTTTGCCAAGGGCGGCCAAGTATCCTTCATTGAGCCTGTATGGCCGCCCTCCCAACGGCGGCCTTTTGCTTTTGCATATGATTCTCTGCTTCGTCAGCTCATCGATGGCTTGCTTGAAGACTAGTGATGCCATGCGCTTATCCCCTGGCATGAGAGTGAAAAATTTGTCCCTGATATCTTTGACCGAGTATTTACCATCTCCTGTGACACAGAGAGACTTGACCCAAGATTTTGCAACGTCGAGTTCATTTGCACGGCTAGACCGTTGACTCACGTCGCTTGAAAGAGCGGCTGGTGCAGAAGTAGCTGCTTCAAAACGCGCAAAGACTGAAGCTTGCACGTGAAAAAAACGTTGTCGCCAATCCTCAGCCGTCGTCTTGATATCTGCCAAGCGGGAGCGACCGTCCAATAATGTACGAGAGCGAGGGATCTCGAAACCCTCTTGCCGAGGAATGTCTACGATCCAGCGGATGAGTCTCGCCCAATCATAATCTTGAGGTTTGTCAAAATTGATCATGGGCAAGTCTCCGCGCTCGATTGCAATGAGATATCTTTCTTGGACAGCTCTCGTCAAAGTGGAAATATGAGCGTCTTTTTGCTTCCGGCAACTGTCCCAGAACTTTCGGAGACGCTTAAGACTAGCGTTCGGGAAAACGAACATGAGCAAGCCCCAGTCAATTGACTTATCTGCTCCGCCCATCAACGTTCGTATAGCTACGAAAGCTGCGATCAATTCATCCGGGGAGTCAAAAGGATAAGCTTCCTGGTCAACGTCGTCGTCGACGGCAGTTCTGACTTTGCAGTCATCTAACGAAGTTAAAGAGCGCGTGACAAGAGCCACGCGCTTGGCCTTGAGGTGGGAGGCTGTTTCGGCATGGCCAGCATGGTGTACATGTAGATGGACGTTACCGGCCGAAGAAGATGCTGGCCAGTCGAGTTCGTCCTCGGTCGAAGATGATATGTATGCTGTTGCTGCTGAGTTAAGCTCTTCTGATGACGGGTTGAGTTGCCCATTCGCAGCCCATACAGGTTCGACAGGCCCTGCCTCCATATTCACCATGCCGCTGTCAAATCGTACAAAAATGCTGTGAGGGCCGGCAGGTCTCATGGTTTGGTTCACAGAAGAAATTGGCAAGCTCATCTCCATCTCAAAGCACGCGCGGATTTTATCCATGAAACGCCGGTACCTTTCAGGCTCAGAATCGTCTACAAGCCCCGACAGTGGCTCGAGATGGCAAAATCGCTTCTCAAAGATTTGGAAAAAAATTTCCCACTCAAGCCACTGAGCATCTGGCATCCAGCCTCGCGTAGTGAAGCTTCCGTCCGTATGTTCAAAGTACTGGTTGTCCAAGGACGGCCATGTCCCATTGCAGCCATAAAGGACTGTCATAGGACCATGTCGGCTATCGTTGCCACCGCCACCGTCACTGCCGTCTGAAACATCAAAGGGAATTCCACTAGGGAGAGTCGATTCCTGATTATGATTCGCTTGCGTAGTCATCTGCGCTTCATCGGAAGACAGATTTTGTCCAAACTCTAGGTCTGGAGCATCTCGTTCAAGGTAATGGTTTGGTTCGAGAAATTGTAGCCTCAAAGCTGGCGCTGTCCTTCGCCGTTCCTGTGAGAGTTCATCCTGAAATCTCGGAAAATCAGGCTGGCTATTAGAAGAAGCTTGATGCATTTTTTGTTTCTTTACAAGAACAGAAGCACCCTCTTCTATGCTGTCACCTGCTTCACAGTGTCGTTGCCTCTTCACTCGGTCTCGGGTCTCAGACTCCTGGTCCTTCTTAGCTGCGACTTGCGCTACGTATACCGGGGCGCGAAGGGTAGCGACTTCTTTTGCCAGAGCTCTCCGTCCACGTCTTCCAATTTTGACCTCCGAAAAGCCAGCATTTGGATCTGAGTCGAGTTTATTTTCTCCATCTGACGCAGGGGCTCGTTTCACCTTCTCCAGTAGCTTTAGTGACTGTGCAGAGAAAGCATCGAGACCTGGTGATGTCAGCAGTTGCAGCTTCGAAAACGACCCGGTAATATCGCGGAAAGCATGCCAATGCTCCACGATAATGCCGTCTTTCAGAAGGGCATTTACAGTTGACTGAAATTGGGCCTTGTCGGGGGTTGCCTTTTCAATGAACTCTGCCTTATATAAGGCTAGAGTCGATTCCCAAAGGGGTGTGCCACCAATAATAACGCCATGCTGCTCCTTGAGTAGTCGTTGTATCAAAAGGTGCAATTCTGGATGGCTGTTGTCAGTCTTACTGTTGGGAGGCTTCAATCCAAGCCTCGGAATCGGGACACAATCACTTTTGCTGCTCGCCCCATGATGTTGGCACTGATAAGCTGCCTGATTTGCGTTGAGGCCGGCCAGTTGCGCGTCGTCCGGGGCTTTAGATGTGTCTAGGGTGTCAAGACTTGCCGCGGGGAATATGGGAAAGGACTCGGAGGAATTGAGACTGTGCCCTGAACTTCTCAAGGCCAAGTTGTTTCCAATAGAACCGGTTTCTGCTGGATGACAAAGGTCGCGCAACATAGAGCCTTGAGCTTGTACTCTAGTCGCTCGAGGAGAAAGTAAACCTTGACCAATCTTGGGAGGCGAAAACGTGACTTGCTCGTCGAAAATGGTCATTTTTCTATTCCACGATTTAACAGCCCCAATGACAGGTGCTGGTGTAACTTTGGTGTCCATCGTGCCAGCCGCCGCTTGCTGGTCAGCGCTCACCGCAGTTACCCTTCGCGCCTTTGATTTCAGATTTGAACGTTTTGTTCCAGGGAATACCTCGGTAGTTTCTGCGTTCACAGTCTCGTCGATCCGACGGCTGAAGTAAGTGGGACATTTGGCTCGCCGACCCGTTTCTTGCATCGAGACATTGAATTGGGGATTGCACGGAGTTCGTGACTTTTCCAGGTGATACTTCAAGCCGAGATCATTCTTCCAGCTGCCGCCGCACTTTTCACATGTCCAAGGCCGGTTTGATGAGACGTCCACAATAGAGCTACTCCGCGTTGGTCTACCACGGCCTCGGCCTCGGCTTCGTCCATGTGCAGAACAGGGACGATTAATATAATCAGAACTATTGCAGAGGTCGAGTGGTTGACTGAGTAGTGGCGTTTCGACCTGGTCATCTTGCTGTAGTAGCTGTTGCAGGGCTGGGCTTGAATCATCTTCAACTGGCTTCGAAGGTGACATGATGCCCCGGAGTGCTTCGGTCGAAATTCGAAGCGTAATAAGAAGTTCATCTACCCTTTTCGTTGGCTGCAGCATGGGAGAAAGTGCTTCAGATTCAGTCAAGTTTGAAGGAAACTGTGGTTGCCTTTTGGGTCGTCCCCGTTGTTTCGCTTCATTTCGACCTGTCCCTCGGAGCGTAATAAGTCCACAAACACTTGAAAATGTGAAGTCTGGTCCTGAGAGCCTTGGCTTACGTGGGCCACTAAAAAACCCATACTTGCTATCTTGTGAGGCCTCAAGACACCCCTCTGTATCGGCGAGCGCAAGCGTATGTGAAACCTGTGGTGTGAAGAATCTGTACGACGCCACTTTCCCAACTCTTATATGTTCACTTTTCAGCTGAAGGTGTCTCAATTCTGGAGGTTGCACGTTTGACGTAACCATACAGCTTGTGAGAGACGAGAGGTAGCGGTTGAAGGTTGGACCTAGGGTTAAGGCATATATTTCGGGGTTTGTGATGCCAACCGCCCCGAACGATTGAGCACATCTCGTGATTTTTTGAGGAAGTGGCTCATCAACAGCCCATGGAGGGCATTCTTCCAGCCTAGCGCCGTTGACCTGTGAAGAAGTGTCGACCTGCCATTCAGGGTCAGCCCTCTCAGCCATGCTTGACAATGCAGTCCTCATAGGTTTACTAGAGCGCTTTCCTGTAGCAAGGAATGTCGACCAGTCTTTTGAGCTCAAGTCCCGATTGAATTTGATGCAATCCTTGTAAACCTTGTTGTCCAGCTCGGCAGCGACATACTGAATGGCGCCACAGGAATTGAGGAATCGACAAATTTTGGATGCGATTTTCATTTGCCAGCGTAATCCCAGAATGCCTAGCTTAGCCTTCAGGTCCTGGAGACGAATAACATGCCATTCTTTTGTGACAGCCATTATGGTTGTAGCTAGGGCATGGAAGTCCATTGAGTCTCCTGTCCACCGCGTGTGCCACGGCACTCGATCAAGGTTGGCCGTCAACGTTTGGGTAGTCATGTTCATTTCTTCTTGGCACTTCGGGTTTTGATTGTCGCTCTCTTTGGTGAGCGGAGGCGCGAAAAATTTAAGCCACAGCTTGCTCGTCTTTGTGCCTCTAACCAGAGTTGTTCTCTTCACAATATACCCTTTTTTCAGTAATGAATCGGTCCTTTTCGGCACAGATCGCTTGTCTTGTCCTACCAGACGCCCAAGATCACCTTGCAATATTCCCTGTGACTTGGTAGACGCGATTCCGAGAAGCAAAATCCATTCCAAACCTGGTACCCTCTTGTAGTTCACAGAGTGCCCCGTAATGAGTTCCCACATAGTATCTTCTGAAACGAACACATTAATGACAAAAGAGTAATTTGAGGATGGGTTTTTTAATGTCGACTCAGACTTTGCATTTGTATGGTTTGGGAAAGCGGCGATTTCTTCCTCAACGGGCTTGTGTTCATCTGATGACGAGCTACTTAACTGTAGCAATTTCTGAAGAGACATTTCATTATACTCTCTGCCGGACCCGACTGAGACGTCACTTCGTGCAACTAGCCAGCTCCAGACGATAGAAACGGCATGGTCTGAAAGTGGTTCGCGAGCATTCCGACTGCGCAAGCCTGACAAACCGGAAGAGCCTTTAATTTCATTGATAATCTGAATAACGGGGCAGCCTTTGGGGAAATTGTTAGCAAAACGCAGGCAACTGACGCAGACGACTTGAGCATGATGAAATTATGGCGAAAGAATGTGGAATGTGAGTTGCGTGTACATTTAACATGACGACGCTGGGCAGTTGTATTCCAAGCTCTCTCACCTTTTTCGCCCGTAGAAGCAATCAGCATTAAAAGATGTGAGATCAAGCCCTCGAGCTCCCAAGCCATAGCGAGCGTATTTTTCTCGTGCTCCCATATCAAGCACCGAAGGCTACTTGTTTTAGAACATTTGCGTCGCGGAAAGACTTGATTCTAAATAATCTTAGGCTTGTGCTTGTTGGGACTTGAACACACGACTTCGACGATTGCTAGCAGAATGCGACTTGCTTATCTCTTCCCGTGTTTAGGTTTACGTTTAATGGCGTACAAGCCAGAAGTACCAGGACATGGTAGGGCGGTGTCCAGGAATATATTTTAAAGCTAGTCTAGCTATTATTAAAGAATAAGATGCCTTTATTAATATTATAAATAGTAGGTAGTATAAAAGAGATATATAGATTAGTTATATTTAATTTAAAACATTAAGTAAATATAAGATACTTTAGGATTAATTATAGTAAAATGTAGTATAAAAAAGATATTTAGTTTATGTTATGGTTAATAATCTACTAGTGGAGTAAAGGCTATAGTAAAGCATATTTACTATAAAATAGCTATAGGTATATAATATAATATAAAGATTATATTTATTAGTTTTTTAATTTTTTTATTAAAGCCTATCTGATTGTATATATATATATAGCTAGGATATAGCTTACCTTAGTAAGTCCTTATATCTTTATATTTTTATTTTATAACTTTCTTAATAAAGTACTTTTTCTTACTTATAATTATCTTTAATTACTATAAATAGTCTTAGGCCTTACTTATTACTTTCTTATAATTTTTTTATTATAACATAATAAGTTTTTGTTAGAATCGCTTATATAGAGAATGGAAGGGATATGCCGCATTAACTAGGAATTATAGGTTATACACAGAATGCACATACCCTAATTAGTTAAATTATAGGTTATATAACCTAGGGCAGTACTGTAGCTATAATACTATACCTCTGTATTATAGCCTGCTTCTTCCTCTTAAAATATATATAAATAAATTATTAGACTTTACCCCCCCCCTCCCCCTTATATTTATACTATAGCATACTTATAACCTATAAGTTACTAATACTAAT
Source organism: Aciculosporium take MAFF-241224 (assembly GCA_000222935.2). Classification (NCBI taxonomy): domain Eukaryota; kingdom Fungi; phylum Ascomycota; class Sordariomycetes; order Hypocreales; family Clavicipitaceae; genus Aciculosporium; species Aciculosporium take. The sequence continues at coordinate 55,488 of AFQZ01000125.1, read as the reverse complement.
TAATAGTTACTAATAACTATAGATTTACTAGGTTATATATAAAAGAGATATATTTAAATGCTTTTACTTATATAACTATAAGGAATTCTAATATAATGCTAACTAAAGAATTATTTCTTTAATTATTAACTTTTACTACTTATTTATAATAATAAGAAGACTTAACTTTTATAAATCTTTTTACTTATTATTAACTGTTACTTATTTATAATTAAAACCAGATCTTTACTATTATTTATAGAGAACCAATACTAATAGCTTTAATTAGTACTAAATATAAAGCTTAACTTAAAACACTAAAATATCTTTAAGCTAAGGAAAAATAAATAATTTTAATAAACAGCTTTAAAAGGATGTTTATAAAAGAGAACTTCTAAAGAGTACTCTTCCTTAAAAACTTTATAAATACTGCTTTATTTTAACCTAAAATTAGACTAAGTTAGTTAAAAACATTAATATTAATACAGCTACTAAATAACAAATTAATAACTATATTGCCTATATAATTAACTACTATATTCTTAACTAAGGAAAAGGTTATAACCTTTTTATTAACTTTTAATAGAATTATAAAAATTAGACTAAGGATGCTTTTAATAAAAGTAATACTAACCTTAAGTATATCTTATGTAATTACCTTAATAATAATAGTATTAAAATAGCTAGAGGATTAAGATTAAATATCTTTAAATATCTTTAAAGATCTCGTTAATATCTTAAATATTAACCCTTAAACAGATTATAAACCTTTATTAGAGAAATTATTTAAAAAAGAAAAAAAGACTTAATAACAAGAACTTTCTAATAATAAGGATTTTAATAATAATAAAGATTTTCATTTAACTAAAGACCCTTAACTAAAAATATAAAACCTAACTAGAATAATTTCTATTAGTAATTAAAAAGATTTTAATACTCTTAAGAGACTTTATTAAAAACAAAATAATATTTTAGAGAAGTATATAACTTTATTAATAAGAAGTTACTATATTTTAAAGAGAAATGTTCCTAAGTAAGAGTTTCTCCCTTACTTTACTTAAAAGCTTTCCTTATTATACTTTAAGGTAAAGCTTATATATACTTCCTTAAATACTTTAGGGTAAAGATAATCCTATTTAAGGAAATAACTTAAAACATTAGGAATTACTTTAAAACACCTAAAAAAAAAGCTTTTATAAAACATAATTTACTGATTTATACCTTTACTATATTATTATAAAACACCTAATAAAGAATAAGTTAAAATGCTTAGAAATCCTTCTTAATTAACTTATAAAGATATTTAATAGCCTTTATAACCCTCTTAAATAAGATATAATCCTTCTTTATTAAATATATTAAGTAATAGAAAATAATAATAATTTTTATAATATAAAATTCAGGAATATACTAACCTTTAAAGAATTTGTTAGTAATCTTTAAAATTACCTTTTAGCAATAGACATACTACTAACCTTTATAAGTTAGTTACTAATAACTACTAATAATAATTTAAATACCCTTATTGCCTAGTTTATAAACTAAAACACTAATATAGTAATGTTTATAAACTAATGCTATTTATAAGCTATATATTATAAAAAACCTTAAGCTAGAACAAGCTTAAAGAAATACTTTATATATTATAAAAAAGAATACTAATTAACTAATTATTCTGCCTCTAAGCAAAAGAAAGCAAAAGAAAAGTAGTAAAATAATAAAAGACACTAAAAACCACCTTCTAAACACTAATACTATATATTTCTATAGGCCTATAAGGGCAAATTAGCCTAACTTACTACTACTAATAATAATAGTAAGAATAAATATAAAAAAGCTGCTTAAAACGCTGCTTTTCTTACTATTAATAAAAAAGAGAAACTAAATAATAAAGAGGCTTATAATATTCTCTCCTTTATAGTATTCTTTATATAAGCACTAAATTCCCTGCTCTTTTTAGTATTAACTATAAACTTTTTACAAAATAATACTTTTAAATATACCTTATTTCTTAAGGACCCTTATAACTATAATACTAATAAAAAACCTTAATAATATATGTTGGTAACGCTCATGTTACAAGTATGCTGCAGCACAAATGTAGGGGGGGGGTTTAATAATTAATTCATCTATATCTTTAAAAGAGGGGAAGAAGCAGGCTACAATGCAGAGGTATGGTGTTGTAGCTATATTACAGCCCTCAGGTTACATGACCTATAATCCAGCTAATTAGGGTGCATGCATTCTATGTGCAACTTATAATTCCTAGTTAATATAGTGTATTCCTTCCATTATCTATATAAGCAATTCTAACACTTGCAAATTCTCTCTTTATTAAAGAAAAAGAGGAATTGCTTTAAAAATGCATAAAACGCCCTAATAATCAGATATTAACAAACAAGTAATAAAGCAAAAAACATCCTTTAAATGAATAACTTTTGTTAGTCTAGGCTAAATGGTTATGGAGGTAAAGAGTGTTATAGGGGAGGGGGGGCTAAAGGGTGTAATTCCCGCGTTTAATCCTACTAAATTAGGCGCTTATAATTGCGTTCAAATTCATTGAATTTAAACTCTTTATCGGGCGCTTAATTTGCTGTTAACTTTAGTAAGGAATTAGGACTTTTCCATTCTTCAGCGGCTCTGGCGGCGGCTCTTGCGGTTAAATCTGGCGAGGAATTAGGCTTTCCCTATTCTTTAGCGGCTCCAGCGGCGGCTTTTATAATAACTCTCGCGACAGGTCTTTTATGTAGAGGTTAATTACAAGCTAAAAGTCGCCCTTTTAATTCTTAGCAAGAAAAGCCTCTGCTTAAGGGTGTTTCCAGGGTCTTTTACGTCCTCTTTATAGCGGGGTTATTTCTTTGTTGGTTAGAGTTATAAGGCTAGGGGAATTCTTGTGATTTTCGTCACCTTGAACCGGGTCTTCCTTGTGAACCGGGTCTTCCTTATAAGAAGATTCCACCTCTAGTGAGGTTATATACGGTTTAATAACCGTAGACTAAAACTTTATAGGGCTATAAGGCATCTTAATAATATAATTCTCTCCTTCTATTAAGAGAAGCTTATAAGGGCCAGTTTATCTGCCTTTTTTATAATAAACTTATATATTAGAATTTAAGGGAAGAGTATATATAGGCAGGGTTATTAAGCCATTGCAGGTATTAAGAGCATTGTGGACTTAGTGCCTTGCAAGACTACACCTTACTTTATCTATTACTTTTTAAAGTGTCTTAGCTCTTTAGGCAACTATAAAGCTTAGGGGGGAATTATTTATTATCCTTAAATAGGTTCTAAAGACTAAGAGGGTGGGAATAAGGCCATTTAGACCGGCAGAGTTATTAACTACTTTAACAGCTATTTATAGTATCTGCTCTTTTAGGAGAAGACCATTAGCTTTAGTCTTAATAATATTATATGCTCTGTAAAGAGGGGTATAATATTGCTTAAGTTTTCCAATACTATTATAAGCCTTAACGGGAACTTTGTTAATATTAATTAATAATAGTTAAGCTAAATGCCTAAATTCGCTAAAAGCGAAATTCCTTCTAGCATTATAGACTATTATTATTATTATTATTCATATACGCTAGGTAGCTAGAGCCACTAACTAGTTCATCAACTAACTTCTTAATATAGGAAAAACCCTAAGATAGGGGAGAAAACCCATATTCTTCCATATAGCTCCTGCTAAGCCTTTAATATAAAGTCTTTATTATTTTTAACTATTAGTATAAGATATCTGCCAGTTCCCCCAGAACTACAGATAATAACAGAAGTATGGTTATGCTTTATATAAAAGGTTAGTATATTAGTAAAAACCCCCTATAAGCACCTCCCCTTCTAATCTAGCTTTTCCTCCTTTATTCTATTATTTCCATTACCTTTAGTCCCTTTTTTAGCCTTAATATTATATATCTACTACACCTTATAAAGCTCCTCCGCTAACCTATACTACTAAAGTTACCTAGTTAAGAGCACCTACTTTATAATATTTAGTGCTAGCTTTTTATTATTAAGCACTGCCCTAAGTTCTTATAGGTCTCTTATTATAGGCACTACTAAAATCAGCCTTAAATAGTTATATTTTAGGCATAATAGGATAAGGTAGTAAATATCCTTATTTCCTCCCTAGTATTAACATATTAGTAATATTACCTTAAGCACCTGTCTGTTATAGAGAAAGGCATTCAGCCCTATCTTTTCCGTTTAAAGCTGTACTAAGGCTATAGATTTATACTTTAGCAGGCTATTATAAAGCCTTATTATTTTTTTTATGCTTTTAAAGTTAGGTTCCTTATTTACTACTATTACTTTTGCCTATCCTCTTCTCACCTAAGCCTTATACCTCTGCTATATTCACTATTTCTCCCACTCCCTCTCTAATTCCTATCTAGCTATAAGGCTGCTAGGAAGGGGGGGGAGGGCATTAGAAAACGCCTTATAGTAATTACATTAGCAGCCTCTTTCTTAGCGTTATAGCTGCAATGCTATTAAATTACATGCCTGTTATATCTTCTTACCTATGCTATTATCCTTAAGTCTTTAGTAGAATTATTGCTTAATATAATTAAGGTACAGATCTACTAGCAGCACTACTACTTCTATCTCTAAGAGTATTACTAGCGTTGCCTTATATACCTTTATAACCCGCCTTAAGCATTCATTCTATTCCCTTATAAATGCCTTTACTACCCCCTATACTACCCCTTTTAACTTACTATAGGTATGGTATATCCCAGCTCTATAGGCTATTATGCTTCTTATTACCTATATATAAAGGGATCTTATACACTCTAGTTAGCATTCCTATGTAAATACAGCTAGTACTATAAGTACTAACTTTTGCTATAATAATTTAGCATTTACCTTCTCTATATAGGTTAACTAATAAAGCTTCTAGTAAATCCAAACCCCTAGGAATTGTGCTAATTGTGTCGGTTATATTGTTGTTCTTTTAAGTTAGATTATTATTATAATTGCCTGCCTCTTTCTTATAAAGTATATTAGCTTGCTCTTCCCTAAGTTAAACCTTAGCCTATACTCCTTTAACTACTTCTTATATATTCTCTAGGCTTTTTTTAGTTATACTTTAGTTTCCTTTACTGTTTTTTTATATACTATAATGTTTATATTATTTAAGAACCCTAACATTAATATTAATTCTACTGCTACTAGTCTTTAATATAATAGTATAATATAGAGCAGGAAGAGAATAGGAGATGCTAGTGCCCCTTACAGAACCCCTATAGTAACTTAGATTTCCTTAGTAATATGTCTATTAAATGCTAATTATACTCTTCTTTTTAATATAAAGCTCTATGCCTATCTAGCTATCTACCCTAGCAGTTCTAACTCCTTTATAGTGCAGATTAATTATTTATAGCTAATAGTATTAAACGCCCTAGTAATATCTAGCTATAGTAATAATGCTATTCCCTAGTAATACCACGCTATTTTTATAACCTCTTTTAGCATATTTAGTACTACCTCTATTAACCTGCCAGCCCTATTACCTATTTATATATCTAGTAGTATATAGCCTTCCTCTGCTATAGTAGTAATCTTCCTTATAATAGCTCCCTTAATTACTTTTCCTATTATATTTAATAGTAATATTAGCCTCTACCCCCCTAGTCTACCTAACTCCTTAGGGGTTTTCCTAGGTTTATATAAAACTACCACCTTTGCTTGCTAAAAGGAGGCTAGATAGTGTCCTAAACTATAGCATGCATTTATAAGGTATATTAAACACAATATTAGGGCTGCTCTATATAGCTTAAGGAAACCTATTAGCAGCTTGTCCGGCCTTAAGGCTTTCTAACTTACTATATTCTTTATAACTTCTCTAATTTCCCCCTTTATAAATACAAAAACTACCTAATTATTACTATAGTATCTTATCTCTGCCTTTATCTCTAGACCTAAAGCCCTAGCTATAAATAAAGGAAAAAACCTCTTTATAAATGCCTTTACCTTACCCTTATATATAACCTTTACTATCTTCTCCCTACTATTATCTCCTAGCTAAGTTAGTAGTAAGACCTGTTACATCTTAAGAGAGAGTTTACTTTATAGCTAGGCCTAGCGCTTTAGGGTCTAAAGGCTCCCTTTAGACTTAAATAACTTACTAACTACCTATTGCTAACTACTTTTCTTTTCCTTTAAGATAATATAATCCTGTTTTTCTATAGCTTTTATTAAGGCCTACTATAATTCCTATGTCCGTTATTACTACTACTGCCTATTAGCATGTCTTACCTCTGCTATTATATCCTTTACCCTTTTATTCTACTAAGGCTATAGTTTACTATGCCTTTAAGGTTGTTTAAGCACCGCTATATTAGCTATCTCTGTAAGCTATTAGGTAAGCTATTATGTATAATTATTAATTTCCTACTAGTTATACAGCAGGAGCTTTAACCCCTCCTTTCTAAGCCTATTTAAAGCCTCTGCTATAATAAGGTTCTTATCTACTATCCTTTAACCCTAAACTAACCCTAGGCTGTTACTTAATTCCTTACTTATTTTAATGCTAATAAGCTAAGGCATATAGTCAGATCTGGTAATTTCTACTAGCCTAATAAATTTAATACTAACATTATAAGTAGTCTATACATAGTTAATAGTGCTATCCCTGCTACTATATTCTCTCCTTATTACTTCCCTAAACGGCATAGCTAGGCCAAGTTGCTACCTTGTTATAAATTCTAACATCTTATTATGCCCCTAAGAGGTTTAGCTGAATCTATCCTATAAGGGGTAGTATTAGTTAAAGTCCCCTATAAACATACTCCGGCCCTTTACTTAAATATTAGCAAAGTATTATAAAGGCATCTGCTACTCCCTTTTATAAGCTAGGGAATAAATATTATATACCTCTACTCTACATAGCTTAACACTATACTAATCCTCCCCCCTCCCTATAGTCTAAAGTCCTATCTTAACCTTTTAATATATATAAATTACTATTTTTCTACTATATATTACTAATATATAGTGCCCTTAAAATGGATTTAGTAATATACTATTATAACCTCTTAGTTCCTAAATAGCTATTACCTTAGGGCTAATATTATGCCCTAACGCTAGATATATTAAATTACTTTTCTTCTATATATTCCAGTACATAACCTTAATTATATACTCTATTATATGCTTTAAAGCACCCTAGTTAGGCTGGCTCCGGTATTGTTTTGCCCTCTAGTTAGTTATAAAAAGGCTAGTATTATGCCTTCCTCTACCAGTCTCTGTTATCCTAATTATAGCTTATAGGTTTATCTTGCAAAAAGGCCTCTTAATTATATACTCCTTCCTCTTAGCTGTCTCTCTATTAGTCCCCTAGTCTCTTCTTTATAATAACCCTTACCTATAGTAGCTATTACAACCTCTAACTAATAGCTACAGAAGAATAGCAGCCTTATAGTATAAGCCTCCCTAGCCTACTACTATCTATTATTACTTACTAAGCATAGCTAAGACCATGCTAGATATGCCCTTATATAATTTAGGTATCTTTCCTATACCTTACTTATTAATATTAAGTAAGTTCTCTTTTCCTTAAAGTATTTTCTAGTAGCATACCTACTACATCTTACTTTCTCCTTATAGTGCCTAGTAATATACCTAATCTTATAGCAGTTATAATATTGCTTTAGGTGGATTATCTTATTATATAGCTTAGTATTAAAAATCTCTACTGAGTATATTATTCCCCTATGGCATAGGCAGTTCACTGCCTTAGTGCCCTTAACACTAACTACTAGTAGTGCCCTCGTTACTATTCCCTTTAGCTTTTATACTATTATATTTACTATATTTAAACCATTCTCCTTTTTAATATTCTTCCTTATATCCTTAGTTATAATATAATTTATTAATTATATTAGGAATCCCTTAATAATCACACTAAACATCTTCCTGCTTACTTCTGCCTTAGGTTTAAAGGTAACTCTTACCTAGGCTATATTTTTCTTTTATTTCCTCCCTGCTTTAATAAATATAATAATTATATCTCTGCTTTATAGTTAGTATACTACTACTACTTTCTCTATACTAATAGTACTATTTACTACCTTTATAATCTCTCCTAGCAATCTGTTCCTAACTGCCTTACTAATAGTATTTTCCTTTATTATTACTTCCTAGTAATAGCAGGCTAGTATTACTATACCCTCTATTTAGGCTAAAGGGATTATTATATTCTTCCCTATAGCTCTATAAGCTATAATAGTTACCTAAGTCCCCCTAACCGCTAATTTAGTCCTAGAAATAGCCTTTATTACTTCCTTAACCGCCTTCTTAACTATGGTTTCTACCTTACTATTAACTGCTTTTATAATTAAAGCCTATAGGCCTCCTATACTAGTTCTTATTTAGGCTATCTCCCCTCCTGCATTTATAGTAATTTATATAATAGTTCTAATAAAAGCCTATACTTTTATTATTTTTACCTTTAAAATAACTTTTATTATTAATTCCTTTAGTAATTTTATTTTATTCTTTAGTTTTTCCTATGCTACTATTACTTTAGGATTTTCTCCTTAATACTATATTTCTTTCTAGGTAGTGCCTTATCTTTTATTAGTTACAGATCTATATAAAAATTTATTAATTATTATGCCCCTTATGCTGCTTACTCCCCTTATATAATATGCCATTATTAAGGAAGGTAATTAATAATAAGGAATCTAATTCCATGCTTCTTTTCCGTTTTAGGCGTAATACCGCGTCGTATCCGTGGTGTTTTTGTCGTTGTCCTGGCTTTTGCATTATAGACTATCCAGTCTGGGGGTCTAAGATATATATTAATCTAGTACTCTTTAAGGGCATTCTAGATATCTTAAGCTTTCTGTTATTAGGGTCTAAGAAAGCAGGCAGCTTAAAATAATGTTGCTAAATCTATAATATATAGGACCGGCTTCTTGTTAATTTACATGATATTAATAAGAACCTTATAGTTAAATTTAAAATCGTCTTTAAGAGTGAATTTAAATCTGCTTAGAGCTTTTGCGTTTATTTAGCATTAATGGCAAGCATACGTAATCTTCCTATATTAGCCTTATTAAATTCTTTACCAGCCCTGGTAAGAAGGTTATTTAATCGGTTAATTAACAGATAACTAAATTGATAATAAAGTTAACAGATCTTAGTTTTAAAAAGCATAAAGATGGCAGGTTTTTAAGAACTAGCTGTTTACTAAGGATATCCCTATTTCCTAATAATAGGTACCTTCTTATCTCCTTAGATTAAAAGATTCTTAAGATTATTAAGTTTAACACCTATTTTATTTATGTTTATAATAAAATATAAAAACAGTATGGTATTATTAAGTATATAAAAAGGTATTATGCTAAAAATCACTAGAAGCTTTAAAATACTAGTGGAAGTTATAGTACTAGCTCTAAAGGTAATAGTCCTTTAGTTAGAAAAATACTTAATTATAAGGTTTTTTATAATCTTTATCAGAGCGTTAACTTGGCCTTAGCTAGCAGTTGAAATTCCTAATGCTTCTGTATTTAGGAGTATGCCATAGAATGTATCCGCTATATATTTTATATCTATAAGATATACATGTTATTAAGGTTGTTTATTAGTATTACAGTCGTAGGAGTCTTTAAGAAATAAGGCATGTTTAAAAGCATTATCCTACAAGAAGTTTATAGTTAATTAGGAAAAGAGTAGGGGATTCAGTGCTTGTATAAAAAATGCTATAAAGGAGAGAGTATTATAAGCCTCTTTATTATCTGGTTTCTCTTTTTTGTTAGTAGTAAGAAAAGCAGCGTTCTAAGCAGCTTTTTTATGTTTGTCCTTACTGCTATTATTAGTAGCAGTAAGTTAAGCTATTTTGCCTTTATAGGCCTATAGGAATGCATGGTATTAGCGTTTAAAGGGTGGTTTCTGGTGTTTTCTGTTATTCTACTAAGTTGCTTTTACTTTCTTCTGCTTAGAGGCAGAATGATTAGTTAACTAACATCCTTTTTTGCAGTATATAAAGCATTTCTTTAAGCTTGCTTTAGCTTAAGGTTTTTTATAATATATAGCTTATAAATAGCATTAGTTTATAAACATTGCTATGTTAGTGTTTTAGTCTATAGACTAGGCAATAAGGGTATTATTGTTAGTATTTGTTAGTAACTAACTTATAGAGGTTAGTAGTATGTCTATTGCTAAGAGGCAATTTTAAAGATTACTAATAAATCCTTTAAAGGTTAGCACATTTCTAAATTTCACATTATAAAAATTGTTATTATTTTCTATTGCTTGTTGTACTTAATAAAGAAGAATTATATCTCATTTAAGAGGGTTATAAAGGCTATTAAATATCTTTATAAGTTAGTTAAGAAGAATTTCTAAGTATTTTAACTTATTCTTTATTAAATGTTTTATAATAATATAGCAAAGGCATAGATCAGTAAATTATGTTTTATAGAAGCTCTTATTCTTAGGTGTTTTAAAGTAATTCCTAATGTTCTAAGTCATCTCCTTAAATAAAATTATCTTTACTCTAAAGTATTTAAGGAAGTATATATAGGCTTTACCTTAAAGCATAATAAGAAAGGCTTTTAAGTAAAATAAGGGGGAAACTCCTGCTTAAGAATATTTCTCTTTAAAATATAATAACTTCTTATTAATAAAGTTATATACTTCTTTAAAATATTATTCTTCTTTCTAGTAAAGTCTCTTAAGAGTATTAAGGGCTTTTTGATCGCTATTAAAAAGTATTCTAGTTAGGGTTTATGGTTTTAGGGGAGGGTCTTTAGTTAAATAAAAATCTTTATTATTAGAGTCCTTATTATTAGAAAGTTTAAGTTATTAAATCTCTTCTCCTTTCCTAGTTGCTTTTTCTAGTAAAGGTTTATATTCTGTGTTAGGGTTAATATTTAAGATATTAATAAGATCTTTAGAGACATTTAATCTCAATCCTCTAGCTGTTTTAACACCATTATTATTAAGGTAATTACAAAGGGTATACTTAAGGTTATTATTAATTTTATTAAAAGTATCCTTAGTTTAATTTTTATAATCTTACTAGAAGTTAATAAGGAGATTATGCCCTTTTCCTTTGTTAAGAATGTAGTAGTTAATCGTATATATAATACGGTTATTAATCTGTTGTTTAGTAGCTATATTAACATTAATATTATTAACTAACTTAGTCTAATTTAAGTATAGAATTAGATAGTGCTTATAAAGTTTTTAGGAAAGGGTGCTCTTTAGAAGTTCTCTTTTATAGATATCCTTTTAAAGCTATTTATTAAAATCATCTATTTTTCCTTAGCTTAAAGACATTTTAGTGTTTTAGGCTTTGTATTTAGTACTAATTAAAGCAGTTAGCGTTGGTTCTCCGTGAATAATAGTAAAGATCTGGTTTCAATCGTGGACAAGTAATAGTTAATAATAAGGAAGAAGATCCATAAGAGTTAAGTCTTCTTATAATTATAGATAAGTAGCAAAAGTTAACGATTAAAGAAATAATCCTTTAGTTAGCATAACATTAGAATTTCTCATAGTTATATAAGTAAAAGCATTTAGATAAGTCTCTTCTGTATATAACCTAACAAATCTATGGTTATTAGTAACTACTAATTAGTATTAGTAACGCTTAGGTTATAAGTATGCTATAGTACAAATGTAGGGGGGGGTTTAATAATTAATTCATCTATATCTCTAAAAGAGGGGAAGAAGCAGGCTATAATGCAGAGGTGTGGTGTTGTAGCCACGTTATAGCCCTTAGGTTATATAACCTATAATCCAGCTAATTAGGGTGTGTGCATTCTGTGTGTAACCTATAATTCCTACTTAATGCGGCGTATTCCTTCTATTATCCATACAAGCGATTCCGACAATATATATATCTTATAAATATAAGATATATAGTAGATATATTCCATAATATACTCCTAAATATTAGAGTATTAGGAATTTCAATTACTAGCTAAGGTTAAGTTAATACTTTAATAAAGATTATAAAAAACCTTATAATTAAGTATTTTTTTAACTAAAGAACTATTACCTTTAGAGCTAGAACTATAACTTTAACTAGTATTTTAAAGCTTTTAATGATTTTTAGTATAATTTCTTTTTATATGCTTAATAGTACTATACTGTTTTTGTATTTTATTATAAATATAAATAAAATAGGTATTAAGCTTAATAATCTTAAAAATCTTCTAATCTAAGGAGATAAAAAGATACCTATTATTAGAAAATAAGGATATCCTTAGTAGACAACTAGTTCTTAAGAACCTGCTATCTTTATACTTTCTAAAACCAAAATCTATTAACTTTATTACTAATTTAATTATTTATTAATTAACTAATTAAATAACCTTTTTACTAGAGCTGGTAAAGAATTTAATAAGGCTAATATAGGAAAAATTATATATGCTTGCCATTAATACTAAATAAATGTAAAAGCTTTAAGTAAATTTAAGTTTACTCTTAAAGATAATTTTAAATTTAACTATAAGGTCCTTATTAATATTATGTAAATTAATAAGAAGCCGGTTTTATATATTATAGATTTAGTAATATTATTTTAAGCTGCCTGCTTTCTTAAACCCTAATAATAAAAAGCTTAAGATATTTAAAATACCCTTAAAAAGTGCTAAATTAATATATATCTTAGACCTTTAAACTAAATAGTTTATAATACTAAAAAAAATTTTACTTTTAGTAAATTTAGGCATTTAGCTTAACTATTATTAATTAATATTAACAAAGTCCTTGTTAAGGCTTATAATAGTATTAGAAAACTTAAGTAATATTATGCCCCTATTTACAGAGTATATAATATTATTAAGACCAAAGCTAATGGTTTTCTCTTAAAAGAGTAAATGCTTTAAATAGCTATTAAAGCAGTTAATAACTCTGCTAGTCAAAAAAGAGGAGGATCCTTCTAGACACAAACCACCGCGGATATGACGCGGTATTACGCCTAAAATAAAAAAAAAGCACAGAATTAGATTCCTTATTATTAATTACCCTCCTTAGTAATAGCATATTATATAAGGAAAGTAAGCAGTATAAGGGGTATAATAATTAAAGAATTTTCATATAAATTCGCAATTAATAAAGAATAAGGTATTACTTAGGAAGAAATATAGTATTAAGAAGAGAATTCTAGAGTAATAGTAGTAGAAGAAAAATTAAAAAATAAAATAAAATTACTAAAGGAATTAATAATAAAAGTTATTCTAAAGGTAGAAATAATAAAAGTATAGGCTTTTATTAAATTTATTATGTTAATTACTATAAATATAGGCAGGGAGATAGCCTAAATAAAAACTAGTATAGGAGGCCTATAGGCTTTAATTATAAAAGTAGTTAATAATAAGATAAAAACTATAATTAAAAAGGCAGTTAAGAAGGTAATAAAGGCTATTCCTAGGACTAGAACAGTGGTTAGGGGGACTTAAGTAACTATTATAGCTTATAAAGTTATAGAGCAGAATATAATAATTCCTTTAGCCTAAATAGAGGGCATAGTAATACTAGCCTGCTATTATTAAAAAGTAATAGTAAAAGGAAGTTGTTGGTAGCGCTCAGGTTACAAGTATGCTGCAGCACAAATGTAGGGGGGGGGGGGTTCAATATTTAATTCATCTATATCTCTAAAAGAGGGGAAGAAGCAGGCTACAATGCGGAGGTGTGGTGTTATGGCCACGGTACGGCCCCAGGTTACATGACCTGTGATCCAGCCAATCAGGGTGCGTGCATTCTGTGTGCAACCCACAATTCCTAGTTAATGCAGCGTATCCCTTCTATTATCTATACAAGCGATTCCAACACTTGTAAATTCTCTCTCTGTTAAAGAAAAAGAGGAATCGCTCCAAAAAATGCATAAAACGCCCCAAATAATCAGATATTAACAAACAAGTAATAAAGCGAAAAACATCCTTTAAATGAATAACTTTTGTTAGTCCAGGCCGAATGGTTGTGGAGGCAAAGAGTGTTATAGGGGGGGGGGGGGCCAAAGAGTGTAATTCCCGCGTTCAATCCTACCAAATTGGGCGCTTATAATCGCGTTCGAATTTATCGAATTTAAGCTCTTTATCGGGCGCTTAATTTATCGTTGGATTTGGTGAGGAATTAGGACTTTTTCATTCTTCGGCGGCTCCGGCGGCGGCTCTCGCGGCAATTCTCGCAACAGGTCTTTTGACCCATCCTTCTATACGGATTCAGGCTTCATTCTTCGTTACAAAGGTCTTAAGAGCTTTATTCGGTAAAGCTTTTGTTATCGCATCCACAGGATTATTATTGCTATTAATCCAGCGTATCTCAGCTACTTCCCTCCTCTTATATAACTACTATAAAGCCATAATATTAATCATTAGCCTCTTTTCCTTTATCGTCCCTAGCTTAACAATACATTCATACAGCAAGAAAAAGTCGGTGCATATTATTATCGGAATCTTTGGCTTGTTTAATCAGTCGGTAATGATATTCAGAGTAGTGCTTATTGCGTAGGCAATGTTAACACCTTAAACCATCCCATACAGCTCAGAAGCTAATGCACTTCTCGTAACTCTTTTAGATTTTATTAAGCTATATGTCACGATATTTCCTCTAAGGGTGAATTTAGAGGTATTGTTATCCTTCCTTTCATTGCCTAGGATGATTACATAGCCTAGTTAAGAGCTAAGGTCTTTATTATTTGCAAAAGAACCGTTAACAAAGACATAAAGAGCGGTGTTTTTTAGCAAGAGAGATATATATTAAAGTCCACGGTCTTGATTATTAATTTGCCATTAAAGTCTTTTATTAAGCCTTAAAACATCATCGGATTCTAGATGTTAGACTTAGGCAGCAACGGAAAGATTATAAGATGCTTTAGGTTGACATATTAGAGCAATGTATGCTCCTTGTGCTTGCTGTTTGACATATTTCGCTTGGTCGGTCGGGTTATTAACTTATGATAGCTTCCTTCCTTGTTCCTTTTATTGCAAAAAGAAGGTATTATTATTAACTTCGCTTAAAATGCAACCATTAAACATCAATGGTGTTAAAATCGTTAACCTCTCTTTTAGCTTCACAAGGAATTCAGCGTTTTTTAACTTAACCTCTTTACAATCAAAAAACTTAGCATCGCTAAGTCCTAAGGTATTATCAGTCTGCATTCTAATAATTCTAAAACACAAGCTTTTGCTAGAAGAAATAAGAAGACAAGGGTCATATGTAGAGGTTATCATCTATAGTCTCTGACGATGATGATTAAAATACGTCGACTACCAATGTATGCCAGCCTCTGCTATTCCGTATAGCAGCTTAATTACAACCATAATGACGTCTGGCAGGTAAAGGTGTGCAATTTGTGCTGGAAGCTTCGCAAGAATTATGCGATTTAGCTTTGTCTGTGACTGCACATATGCTTAGATAATATCCCTTAGCTAAACCATAATGCCTTCCTTTTTTAATAAGGGAGCAAGGGCAACAATAAGCCTTTAACTAACTCTCTGAATTATTAGGAACTGCATGAGAATAACCTCTTTCCTACGGTTGCTATGGCCTTGGATGACACATCGTGACTTTTTATACAGGGAGTTAGTTACCTTGCCTTTAACTTCTCTTATTATCTGTAAGCTAAAGAGTCTTTCGCCTTCATACCTTTACAGGTCGAATTTCACAAATTCGAACACATTCCTTGCTAGCAAAGCATTAATCTCTGCTTTGTTAGAGAGTTTAAAAGGTTCTCCGGGTATATTAATTTTTCCTTGCGTGCAGAGGTTAATCGTAAGTTAAAAATCGGCCTTTTCTTTCTTAGTAAGAAAAGCCTCTGCTTAAGGGTGTTTCTAGGGTCTTTTATGTCCTTTTCATAGTAGAGTTATTAGGTTATCCAGGGGGTTTTTATAATTTTTGTTACCTTAAACCAGGTCTTCCTTATAAACCGGGTCTTCCTCGTAAGAAGATTCCACCTCTGGCGAGGTTATATACGGTTTGATGACTATAGACTGAAACTTCATAGGGCTATAAGGCATCTTAATAATACAAGTCTTTCCTTCTATTAAAAAAAGCTTATAGGGGCCAGTCCATCTGCCTTTTTCGCAATAAACTCGTATATTAGAATTCAAAGGAAGAGTGTGTATAGGCAGGGTTATTAGGCCGTTGCAGGTATTAAAAGCATTATGGACTTAGCGTCTTGCAAGACTATGTCTTGCTTTATCTGTTGCTTTTTGAAGTATCTTAGCTCTTTAGGTAACCGTAAAGCTTAGGGGGGAATTATTTATTATCCTTAAATAGGTTCCAAAGACTAGAAGGGTGGGAATAAGACCATTTAGACCGGCAGAGTTATTGACTGCTTTAACAGCCATTTGAAGTATCTGCTCTTTCAAGAGAAGACCGTCAGCTTCGGTCTTAATAATATTATATGCTCTGCAAAGAGGGGCATAATATCGCTTAAGTTTTCCGATGCTATTGTGAGCCTTAACAGGGACTTTATCAATATTAATTAACAATAGTCGAGCTAAATGCCTAAATTCGCTAGAAGCAAAGTTTCTTCTGGCATTATGGACTATCCAGTCTGGGGGTCTAAGATATGTGTTAATCCAGCACTTTTTAAGGGCATTCCAGATATCTCAAGCTTTCTGTTATTAAGGTGCAAGAAAGCGGGCAGCTTGAAATAATGTTGCTGAATCTATAACGTATAGGACCGGCTTCTTATCAATTTATATGATATTAACGAGGACCTTGTAGTTAAATTCAATATCGTCTTTAAGAGTGAATTTAAATCTACTTAGAGCTTTTACGTTCATCTGGCATTAATGGCAAGCATGCGTGATTTTCCCTATATCAGCCTTATTGAATTCTTCACCAGCCCTGGCAAGAAGGTTATTCAATCGGTCAATTAACGGATGACCAAATTGGTAATAAAGTTGACGGATTTTGGCTTTAGAAAGCATGAAGATAGCAGGTTCTTAAGAACTAGCTGTCCACTAAGGATGTCCTTATTTCCTAATAATAAGTACCTTTTTGTCTCCTTGGATTAGAAGATTCTCAAGATTGTTAAGTTTGACACCTATTCTATCTATGTTTGTAATAGAATATAAAAACGGTATGGTACTATTAAGCATATAGAAAGGTATTGTGCTAAAAATCGTTAGAAGCTTCAAAATACCAGTTAAAGTCGCAGTACCGGCTCTAAAGGTAATAGTCCTTTAGTTAGAGGAATGCTCGATTGTAAGGTTCTTTATAATTTTCATCAGAGCGTTGACTTGGCCTTGGCCAGCAGTTGAAATTCCTGATGCTTCTGTATCCGGGAGTATACTATGAAATGTATCCGCTGTATATCTCGTATCTATAAGATACACATGTTGTTAAGGTTGTTCATCGGTATTGTGGTCGTAGGGGTCTTTAAGAAATAAGGTATGTTTAAAAGCATTATCCTGCAAGAAGTTCACGGTTGATTGGGAAAAGAGTGGGGGATTTGGTGCTTACATAAAGAATATTATAAAGGAGAGAGTATCACGAGCCTCTTTGTCGTTTAGTTCCTCTTTTTTATTAGTAGTGAGGAAAGCGGCGTTCTAAGCGGCTTTTTTGTGTTCGTCCTTACTGCTATTATTAGTAGTAGTAAGTTGGGCTATTTCGCCTTTATAGGCCTGTAGGAATGCATGGTATTAGCGTTTAGAGGGTGGTTTTTGGTGTTTTCTGTTATTCCACTAAGTTACTTTTGCTTTCTTCTGCTTAAAGGCAGGATGGTTAGTTAACCAGCATCCTTCTTTATAGCAGACAAAGCATTTCTTTAAGCTCGCTCTGGCTCGAGGTTTTTTACGATATATAGCTTGTAAATAGCGTCGGTCTGTGAACATTGCTGTGTTAGTGTTTTAGTCTGTGGACTGGGCGATGAGGGCAGTTGAATTGTTGTTAGTAGTTGTTAGTAACTAACTTGTAGAGATTAGTAGTATGTCTATTACTAAGAGGTAATTTTGAAGATTACTAACAAATCCTTTAAAGGTTGGCACATTCCTGAATTTAGCATTGTAGAAATCGTTGTCATTTTCTATTGCTTGTCGTACTTAATAAAGAAGAATTGTATCTTGTTTAAGAGGGTTATAAAGGCCATTGAATATTTTTGTAAGTCGGTTGAGAAGAATTTCTAAGCATTCTGACTTATTCTTTATTGGATGTTCTATAATAATGTGGTGAAGGCGTAGATCGGTAAATTATGTTTTATAGAAGCTCTTATTCTTAGGTGTTTTAAAGTAATTCCTAATGTTCTGAGTTATCTCCTTAAATGGGATTATCTTTACTCTAAAGTATTTAAGGAAGTATGTGTAGGCTTTACCTTAAAGCATAATAAGGAAGGCTTTTAGGTAAAGTAAGGGGGAAACTCCTGCTTAAGAACATTTCTCTTTAAAATATAGTAACTTCTTGTTAATAAAGTTATATACTTCTCTAGAATATTATTCTTCTTTTTAGTAAAGTCTCTTAAGAGTATTAAGGGCTTTTCGATCGCTGTTATAAAGTATTCTGGTTAGGGTTTGTGGTTCTGGGGGAGGGTCTTTAGTTAAATGAAAATCTTTATTGTTAGAGTTCTTATTATTAGAAAGTTTAAGTCGTTAAATCTCTTCTCCTTTCCTAGTTGCTTTTTCCGGCAAAGGTTTATATTTCGTGTTAGGGTTAATGTTTAAGATATTAATAAGATCTTTAGAGACGTTCGATCTCGATCCTCTAGCTGTTTTAACACCATTGTCATTAAGGTAATTACAAAGGGTATACTTAAGGTTGTTATTAATTTTATTAAAAGTATCCTTTGTCTAATTTTTATAATCTCGCTGGAAGTTAATAAGGAGATTACGCCCTTTTCCTTTGTTAAGAATGTAGTAGTTAATTGTATATGTAATACGGTTATTGATCTGTTGTTTAGTAGCTGTATTAATATTAATGTTATTAACTAACTTAGTCTAATTAAAGGATAGAATTAAACAGTGCTTGTGAAGTTTTTAGGGTAGGGTGCTCTTTAGAAGTTCTCTTTTATAAACATCCTTTTAGAGTTGTTCATTGAAATCATCTATTTTTCCTTGGCTTAAAGATATTTTAGTGTTTTAGGCTTTGTGTTCAGTACTAATTAAAGCGGTTAGCGTTGGTTCTCTGTGAATAACGGTAAAGATCTGGTTTTAATTATAAATAAGTAACAGTTGACAATAAGGGAGAAGATCTACAAGAGTTAAGTCTTCTTATAATTATGGACGATTTAACAGTTAACGATTTAAAGAAATAATCCTTTGGTTAGCATAATGTTAGAATTTCTTATAGTTACATAAGTAAAAGCGTTCGGACGAGTCTCTTCTGGGTATAACCTAACAAATCTGTAGTTATTAGCAACCACTAATTAGTGTTAGTAGCGCTTAGGTTATAAGTATGCTGTAGCACAAATGTAGGGGGGGGGGGTTTAATATTTAATTTATTTATATCTCTAAAAGAGGGGAAGAAGCAGGCTATAATGCGGAGGTGTGGTGTTGTAGCCACGGTACGGCCCCAGGTCACATGACCTGTGATCCAGCCAATCAGGGTGCGTGCATTCTGTGTGCAACCCACAATTCCTGGTCAATGCGGCGTATCCCTTCCATCATCCATACGAGCGATTCCGACAGAAGTACTATTAATAAGGTAGTTAGGAACAGATTACTAAGAGAGATTATAAAGGTAGTAAATAATGCTATTAGTATAGAGGAGGTAATAGTAGCATGCTAACTATAGAATAAAGATATAGTTATTATATTTACTAAAGTAAGGAGGAAATAAAATGAAAACACAGTCTAAGTAAGAGTTACCTTTAGACCTAAGGTAAAAGTAAATAGAAAGATATTTAGTGTAATTATTAAGGGATTTCTAATATAACTAATAAACTATATTATAACTAAGGATATAAGGAAGAATATTAAAAAGGAAAATAGATTAAACATAGCAAAAATAATAGTATAAAAGCTAAAGGGAATAATAATAAGAGCACTACTAATAGTTAGTATTAAGGGCATTAAGTTAGTAAACTACCTATACTATAGGAGATTAGTATACTAAGTAGAAATTTTTAATACTAAGCTATATAATAAGATAATCTACTTAAAGTAATATTATAACTACTATAAAATTAGATATATTACTAAGTATTATAAAAAGAAAGTAAGATATAGTAGGTATACTACTAGAAAACACCTTAAGGGAAAGAGGACTTACTTAATATTAATAAATAAGGTATAAAAGAGATATTTAAATTATATAGGGGTATATTTAGCATAGTCTTAGCTATATTTAGTAAGTAATAATAAATAGTAGTAGGCTAGGGAGGCTTATACTATAAGGCTACTATTCTTCTATAGCTATTAGTTAGAGGTTATAATAGCTATTATAGGTAAGGGTTATTATAGAGAAAAGACTAGGGAACTAATAGAGAAGTAGCTAAGAGGAAGGAGCATATGCCTAAGGGGCCTATTTATAAGGTAAACCTATAAGCTATAATTAGAACTATAAAGACTAGCAAAGGAAGGTATAATACTAGCCTTTTTATAACCAACTAAACGACAAAATAACACCAGGGCCAGCCTAACCAGGGTACTCTAAAGCATATAATAAAATATATAATTAAGGTTATATACTAAAATATATAAAAGAAAAGCAATTTAATATATTTAGTATTAGGGCATGGCATTAGCCCTAAGGTAATAGCTATTTAGGAACTAGGAGGTTATAATAGTATACTACTAAATCTATCTTAAGGGTACTATATATTAGTAATATATAGTAAAAAAATAGTAATTTATATATATTAAAGGATTAGAATAGAACTTTAAATTATAAGGAAGAGGAAGAATTAGTATAATATTAAGCTATATAAAGTAAAGGTATATAATATTTATTTCCTAGCTTATAAAAGGAAGTAGTAAATGCCTTTATAATACTTTACTAATACCTAAGTAAAGGGCTAGAGTATATTTATAAGGGACTTTAACTAATACTACCCTTTATAAAATAGATTTAGCTAAACCTTTTAAGGGCATAATAAGATATTAGAATTTATAATAAGGTAGCAACTTAGCCTGGCTATACTATTTAAAGAAGTAATAAGAAGAGAATATAGTAGTAAGAACAGCACTATTAACTATATATAAGCTACTTATAATGTTAGTATTAAATTTATTAGGCTAGTAGAAATTACTATATTTAACCATATGCCTTAGCTTATTAGTATTAGGATAAATAAGGAATTATGTAATAGCCTAGGGTTAGTCTAGGGTTAAAGAATAGTAAATAAGAACCTTATTATAGCAAAGGCTTTAAACAGACTTAAAAAGAAGGAATTAAAGCTCCTGCTATATAACTAGCAGGAAATTAATAACTATATATAATAGCTTACCTAATAGCTTATAGAGATAGCTAATATAGCGGTATTTAAATAACCTTAAGAGCATAGTAAACTATAGCCTTAGTAAAATAAAAGGGTAAAAGATATAATAGCAAAGGTAAGATGTATTAATAGGCAGTAGTAGTAATAATAAACATAGGAATCATAGCAGGTCTTAATAAAAGTAATAAAAAAATAGGATTATATTATCTTAAAGAAAAAAAGAAGTAGTTAGTAATAAGCAGTTAGTAAGTTATTTAGGTTAAAAGGGAGCCTTTAAACCCTAGAGTACTAGGCCTAGCTATAAAGTGGACTTTCTCTTAAGATATAGCAGGTCTTACTACTAACTTAGCTAGGGGATAATAATAGGGAAGAGATAGTAAAGGTTATATATAAGGGTAAGGCAAAGGCATTTACAAAGAGGTTTTTTCCTTTATTTATAGCTAGAGCTTTAGGTCTAGAGATAAAGGTAGAGATAAGACACTATAGTAATAATTAAGTAGTTCTTATATTTATAAAGAAGGAAATTAGAAAAGTTATAAAGAATATAGTAAGTTAAAAAGCCCTAGGGCCGGATAAGCTGTTAGTAGGTTTCCTAAAGCTATATAGAGCAGCTTTAATATTATATTTAACACGCCTTATAAATACATACTATAGTTTAGGACACTATTTAGCCTCCTTTTAGTAAGTAAAGGTAGTAGTTCTATATAAACCTAGAAAAACCCTTAAGGAGTTAGGCAGACTAAAGGGGTAAAGGCTAATATTACTATTAAATACACTAAGAAAAGTAATTAAAAAAGCTATTATAAGGAGAATTACTACTATAGCAAAGAAAGGCTATATACTACTAAATATATAAATAAGTAATAAGGCTAGTAGGTTAATAGAGGTAGTACTAAGTATGCTAAAGGAGGTTATAAAAATAGTGTCGGAATCGCTCATATGGATAATGGAAGGGATACGCCGCATTGACTAGGAATTGTGGGTTGCACATAGAATGCACGCACCCTGATTAGCTAGATTACAGGTTATGTAACCTGAGGGCTATAACGTGGCCACAACACTATACCTCTGTATTATAGCCTGCTTCTTCCCCTCTTTTACAGATATAGATGAATTGATTATTAAACCCCCCCCTTACATTTGTGCTGCAGCATACTTGTAACCTAAGCGTTACTAACACTGATTAGTAGTTGCTAATAACCACAGATTTGCTAGGTTATACCTAGAAGAGACTTATCCGAACGCTTTTACTTATGTAACTACAAGAAATTCCGATGTTATGCTAACTAAAGGAATATTTCTTTAATTGTTAACTGTTAAATTATCTATAATTATAAGAAGACTTATTTCTTGTAAATCTTCTCCCTTATTATTAACTATTACTCGTCTACGATTAAAACCAGATCTTTACTGTTATTTATGGAGAACCAATGCTAACCACTTTAATTAGTACTAAACATAAAGCCTAAAACACTAAAATGTCTTTAAGCTAAGGAAAAATAAATGATTTTAATAAACAGCTCTAAAAGGATGTTTATAGAAGAGAGCTTCTAAAGAGCACCCTACCCTAAAAACTTTATAAGTACTATCTAATTCTATCCTTTAATTAGACTAAGTTAGTTAATAACATTAATGTTAATATAGCTACTAAACAACAGATTAATAACCGTATTATATATACAATTAACTACTATATTCTTAACAAAGGAAAAGGGCATAATCTCCTTATTAACTTTTAGCGAGATTATAAAAATTAAATAAAGGATACTTTTAATAAAATTAATAACAACCTTAAGTATACCCTTTGTAATTACCTTAATAACAATGGTGTTAAAACAGCTAGAGGATCGAGATCAAATGTCTCTAAAGATCTTATTAATATTTTAAACATTAACCCTAATACAAAATACAAACCTTTGCCAGAAAAAGCAACTAGGAAAGGAGAAGAGATTTAATAACTTAAACTTTCTAATAACAAGGACTCTAACAATAAAGATTTTCATTTAACTAAAGACCCTTCCCTAGAACTATAAACCCTAACCGGAACACTTTCTAATAGCAATCAAAAAGCCCTTAATACTCTTAAGAGACTTTACTAAAAAGAAGAACAATATTTTAAAGAAGTATATGACTTTATTAATAAGAAGTTACTATATTTTAAAGAGAAATGTTTTTAAGCAGGAGTTTCCCCCTTACTTTACCTAAAAGCCTTCCTTATTATACTTTAAGGTAAAGCCTATACATACTTCCTTAAATACTTTAAAGCAAAGATAATCCTATTTAAGGAGATGACTTAGAACATTAGGAATCACTTTAAAACACCTAAGAATAAGAGCTTTTATAAAACATAATTTACTGATCTATGCCTTTGCTATATTATTATAGAACATCCAATAAAGAATAAGTTAAAATACTTAGAAATTCTTTTTAACTAACTTATAAAGATATTTAATAGCCTTTATAACCCTCTTGAATAAGATATAATTCTTCTTTATTAAGTACGATAAGCAATAGAAAATAATAACGATTTCTACAATACTAAATTCAGGAATGTGCTAACCTTTAAAGGATTTATTAGTAATCTTTAAAATTGCCTCTTAGCAATGGATATACTACTAACCTTTATAAGTCAGTTACTAACAACTACTGATAATAATCCGAATGCCCTTATTACCTAGTTTACAGACTAAAACACTAATATAGTAATGCTCACAGACCGACGCTATTTATAAGCTATATATTGTGAAAAACCTTAAGCCAGAGCAAGCTTAAAGAAATACTTTATCTACTATAAAGAAGGATGCTAGTTAACTAACTATCCTGCCTCTAAGCAGAAGAAAGCAAAAGCAACTTAGTAGAATAACAGAAAATACTAAAAACTACCCTCTAAACGCTAATACCATGCATTTCTATAGGCCTATAAAGGCAAAATAGCCCAACTTACTACTACTAATAATAGTAGTAAGAATGAACATAAAAAAGCCGCTTAGAACGCTGCTTTCCTTACTACTAATAAAAAAGAGGAACCAGATAACGAAAAGGCTTATAATACTCTCTCCTTTATAGTATTCTTTACGTAAGCACCAAATCCCCCACTCTTTTCCTAATTAACCGTAAACTTCTTACAGGATAATGCTTTTAAACATGCCTTATTTCTTAAAGACCTCTATAACTATAATACTAATAAACAACCTTAACAACACGTGTATCTTATAGATATGAGATATATAGCGGATACATTTTACAGTATACTCCTGGATATAAGAGCATTAGGAATTTCAACTGCTAGCCAAGGCTAAGTTAATGCTCTAATAAAAATCATGAAGAACCTTACAATTAAGCATTCTTCTAACTAAAGAACTATTACCTTTAGAGCCAGTACTATGACTTTAACTACTATTTTAAAGCTTCTGACGATTTTTGGTATAATACCTTTCTATATGCTTAATAGTGCCATACTGTTTTTATATTTTATTACAGATATAGATAAAATAGGTGTTAAACTTAACAATCTTAAGAATCTTTTAATCTAAAGAGACAAGAAGGTACCCATTATTAGGAAATAAGGATATCCTTAGTAAACAGCCAGTTTTTAAGAACCTGCTATCTTTATGCTTTCCGAAACCGAAATCCATTAACTTTATTGCTAATTTAGTTATCCGTCGATTAACCGATTGAATAACCTTCTTGCCAGGGCTGGTAAAGAATTCAATAAGGCTAATATAGGGAAAATCACACATGCTTGCCAGTAATGCTAAATAAACACGAAAGCTCTAAGTAGATTTAAATTCACTTTTAAAGATAATATTGAATTTAACTACAAGGTCCTTGTTAATATTATGTAAATTAACAAGAAGCCAGTCCTATATATTATAGATTTAGTAATATCATTTTAAGCTGCCCGCTTTCTTAGACCCTAATAACAGAAAGCTTAAGATATCTAGAATACCCTTAAAGAGTGCTAGATTAACACATATCTTAGACCCCTAGGCTGGATAGTTTATAATGCCAGAAGGAATTTCGCTTCTAGCGAATTTAGGCATTTGGCTTGACTGTTGTTAATTAATATTAATGAAGTTCCTGTTAAGGCTTATAACAGCATCGGAAAACTTAAGCGATATTATGCCCCTCTTTACAGAGCATATAATATTATTAAGACTAAAGCTAACAATTTTCTCTTAAAAGAGTAAATACTTTAAATAGCTGTTAAAGCAGTTAATAACTCTGCTGGTCTAAATAGTCTTATTCCTACCCTCTTAGTCTTTAAAACCTATTTAAGGATAATAAATGATTTCCCCCTAAGCTTTACAGTTGCCTAAAGAGCTAAGATACTTTAAAAAGCAATAGATAAAGCAAGACATAGTCTTATAAGGCACTAAGTCCACGATGCTCTTAATACCTACAACAGCCTAATAACCCTACTTATACATACTCTTCCTTTAAATTCTAATATATAAGTTTATTACGAAAAAGGCAAATAGACTAGCCCTTATAAGCTTCTCTTAATAAAAGGAAAGACTTATATTATTAAGATGCCTTATAGCCTTATAAAGTTTTAGTCTATAGTTATTAAACCGTATATAACCTTACCAGAGGTGGAATCTTCTTATAAGAAAGACCTAGTTCACGAGGAAGACCTGGTTTAAGATAATAAAAATCATAAAAACCCCCCTGATAACCTAATAACTCTACTACAAAAAGGACGTAGAAGACCCTGGAAATACCCTTAAGTAGAGGCTTTTCTTACTAAGAAAGAAAAGGCTGATTTTTAACTTATAATTAACCTTTGTGCACAAGGAAAAATTAATACACCCAGAGAACCTTTTAAACTCTCTAATAAAGCAGAGATTAATGCTTTACTAGTAAGGAATATGTTTGAATTCGTAAAATTCGACCTATAAAGGCATGGAGGCGAAAGACTCTTTAGCTTACGGATGGTAAGAGAAGTTAAAGGCAAGGTAACTAACTCCCTGTATAAAAAGTCACGATATGTTATCTAAGGCCATAGCAACCGTGGGAAAGAGGTTATTCTTATACAGTCCCTAATAATTTAGAGAGCTAGTTAAAGGCTTATTATTACCCTTGCTCCCTTATTAAAAAAAGAAGGCATTATGGTTTGGCTAAGGGATATTACCTAAGCATATGTGTAGTTACAGACAAAGCTTAATTGTATAATTCTTGCAAAGCTTTTAGCATAAATTACATACCTTTACCCGCCAGACGTTATTATGGTTATAATTAAGCCGCTATACGGAATAGCAAAGGCTAGTATACATTAGTAGTTGACGTATTTTAATCATTATTATCAGAGACTATAGATAATAACCTCTACATATGACCCTTATTTGCTTATTTCTTCTAGTAAAAGCTTGTGTTTTAGAATTATTAGAATGCAGACTAATAATACCTTAGGACTTAGTAATGCTAAGTTTTTTAATTACAAAGAGATTAAGTTAAAAAACGCCGAATTCCTTGTAAAGCTAAAAGAGAGGTTAACGATTTTAATACCGTTAATGTTTAACAGTTGCATTTTGAGCAAAGTCAATAATAATACCTTCTTTTTGCAATAAAAGGCATAAGGAAGGAAGCTATTATAAGTTAATAACCTAACTAACCGAGCGAAATATATTAAACAGCAAGCACAAGGAGCGTACATTGCTTTAATATATTAACCTAAAGCATCTTATAATCTTTCTATTACTGCCTAAGTCTAACATCTAGGATCTAATAATGTTTTAAGACTTAATAAAAGACTTTAATAGCAAATTAACAATCAAGACTATAGACTTTAATATATATCTCTCTTGCTAGAAAACGCTGCTCTTTATGTCTTTATTAACGGTTCTTTTGCAAATAATAAAGACCTTAGCTCTTAACTAGGCTATGTAATCATCCTAGGTAATAAAAGGAAGGATAACAATACCTCTGAATTTACCCTTAGAGGAAATATCATAACATATAGCTTAATAAAATCTAAAAGAGTTATAAGAAGTGCATTAACTTCTAAGCTATATGGGATGGTTTAAGGTGTTAATATTACCTATGCAATAAGCACTACTCTAAATATCATTACCAACCAAATCAATAAGCTGAGAATCCTGATAATTATATATACTAACTCTTTCTTATTATATAAGTATATTATTAAGCTAGGGATAATAAAGGAAAAGAGGCTAATAATTAATATTATAGCTTTATAGCAGTTATATAAGAGGAGGAAAGTAGCTGAGATCCGCTAGATTAATAGCAATAATAATCCTGCGGATGTAATAACAAAAGCTTTACTAAATAAAGCTCTTAAGACCTTTATAATAAAGAATAAAGCCTAAATCTATGTGGAAGGATAGGTTAAAAGACCTATTATGAGAATTGCTGCGGGAGCCGCCGCCGGAGCCGCCAAAGATTAGAAAAGTCCCAATTCCCTACTAAATTTAATAACAAATTAAGCGCCCGATAAAGAGCTTAAATTCGATGAATTCGAACGCGATTATAAGCGCCTAATTTGGTAGGATTGAACGCGGGAATTACACCCTTTGGCCCCCCCCCCTATAATACTCTTTGCCTTCACAACCATTCGGCCTGGACCAACAAAAGTTATTCATTTGAAGGATGTTTTTCGCTTTATTACTTGTTGGTTGATATCTGATTATTGGGGCGTTTTATGTATTTTTAAAGCGATTCCTCTTCTTCTTTAATAAAGAGAGAATTTGCAAGTGTCGGAATTGCTTGTATAAATAATAGAAGGGATATGCTGTATTAACTAGGAATTGTGGGTTGTACACAGAATGCACGCACCCTAATTAGCTGGATTATAGGTTATGTGACCTAAGGGCTGTAACGTAGCTACAACACTATACCTCTGCATTGTAGCCTGCTTCTTCCCCTCTTTTACAGATATAGATGAATTAATTATTGAACCCCCCCCCTATATTTGTGCTGCAGTATACTTGTAACCTGAGCGTTACCAACAAATAGTATAGTATTACTAGGGAATAGTATTATTATTATAGCTAGATATTACTAGAGCATTTAATACTATTAGCTATAAACAGTTAATTTATACTATAAAGGAGTTAGGACTACTAGGGTAAATAGCTAGATAGGCACAGGGCTTTACATTAAAAAGAAAAGTATAATTAGTATTTAATAGGCATATTACTAAGGAAATCTAAGTTACTATAGGGGTTTTATAAGAGTTACTAGTGTCTTTTATTCTTTTCTTACTTTATATTATACTATTATATGAAAGACTAGTAGTAGCAGAGTTAATATTAACATTAGGGTTTTTAAATAATATAAATATTATAGTATATAAAAAAATAGTAGAGAAGACTAAAGTATAACTAAAAAGAGCCTAAAGGATATATAAGAAGTAGTTAAAGGAATATAAGCTAAGGTTTAACCTAAGAAAGAGCAAGCTAATATATTTTATAAGAAAAAGGCAGGTAATTATAATAATAATCTAACTTAAAAGGATAATAATATAACCGATATAATTAGTATAATTCCTAGGGGTTTAGATTTACTAGAAGCTTTATTAGTCAACCTATATAGAGAAGGTAAATACTAAATTATTATACTAAAGGTTAGTACTTATAGTACTAGCTATGTTTATATAGGTGTTACGTGGTGGTATCGTCACGTAGTTGGTTGGAAGCAACCGTAAAGCTGTTATCAACGTTATTATAAAGGGGTCATCAAACACACCTATATATACTACTATTAAGTCATATAGTCAAGTGCATTTTATGTAAGTTGTTATTATTATTATTCTAAGTCTTACTAGCTGCACAACAAATCCGTCCTATATAGGTAGGGATCCGACATTACGGATTATCCTGTAACAAGTACTCCTCCCTTAAAGATAACCGTCCCAGTTATCCTCCAGATCCATTAGAGCTAGTATTAACATATACAAAGAAAAACTTTTATTTATTAAAAAAAGCAATTCAATTTATAAAGTATCCTCTCTGTATTAGTCTAGTTACATCCAATCTACCAGAAACATTGCCTAATAGCAGTAACTAATCTAACAATAACCACTTATAAATTTAAAGATAAATAAACATCTTAGTCTAAGCAAAATAAACTATAACAAAAGGAAATTCAATCTAGATAGCATAAACCTGTTAACTGCAGTTAGATCCATCCTAGTAATGCCTAAATATCCACTTCTTAAAGTCCTATATTACTAGAGCCACTATTTATCAGCTAAAATCGACGATGTTCTAGTGTCCATACAGATTATATAGTCGGGTCCCTTGTTATGGAATTAAATTAGCATTTTAAGGAAGGTATTTATTTACTTCCTTCCCTTAATATTAATCTCTTATAGTCTAGATACCGCCTTAATTACCTAGTCTTCTTATAGACCTCCTATTAAAATTAGCTTATTTAAACTCTAAGTTATAGTGTCTTATATAATGTTAACTTTAGTTATAAAAGCTTTAACAATTTCCTTCTCTTCCTTAGGCTCTTTCTGCCTTCTTTTGTTAAGAGCCTTTATTTTGCTAGTCTCTATAGTTAAAGAGGTAGGATTCTCCTAGTTTAAGTCTCCCTTTTCTACTATATAAAAAGCGCTAATAAAATTAGATTTAACCTCCCCTTTATTAGAGTTATAGTTAAACGTTAGGTATGCTTTACTACCTTCTATAGTAAAGTACATATTTATAAAGTTAGACTTATTATGTTTATTATCCTCTAATAAACTTCCTTTTCTAGCTAAGTAGTATTTAGAGTCTGCTAAATACTACTCCTACTTTCTAGCATTAAAATTATCATCTAGAACTATAACTTTATAGGGTTCCTAGTTCAGACGCTTTTATTATCTAAATTATCTTAAGCAGAATTAATCCCCTTAGTAAAGGTTTTATTACTCTTTAGATTAATTCCTTCCCTAATTTTCTTCCTTTAAGGATTTCCCTTTTCCTTTATTATCTCCCTAAGATTAGTCTTCTTAGGTATAGGTCCTGCCTTTCTTAGTCTAAGAGTCTGCTTTCTTCTTTATAAGGTCCTCTTTTCTAACTTCTAGTTAGTATAATCTATTATTATTATACTACTAGGACCTTTAAGGTTAATCCTAGTCCTGTTATAGTTTATTCTAATAAACCCATTCCTAGTACAGAACTAGTAGCCTTCTTTAGTCTCCCTAGTTATAATCCCTTAGGCCGCTTAATCTCTTTTTAATATGCATATAATAGAGATATTATTATTAAAAGTTAACCTATTAAAAACAGTCTCCTCTCCTTTAGTTACAGTCCTTATAATAGTAATTCTAGTAGGCCTTTACTCTTTTACCCTTAGATTTATTTAAGTCTAAGGATTTATTATTATAAAGGTAGGCTTTTACTATTCTTTTAGTCTTTTTCTAGTAATAGGACTTCTATTACTCCTTAATTTCTTAATATAAATTGCAGCGTTTTCTGTCTACTATATTAAGGTATTTATTACGCTTTATGCCCTTAGTTAGATCTAGGCATAGCTTCTTTAGCTTAGGATATAATTTTATCCTAAAGCATACTAAAAGCTATAGATTTATTATCTCTTTATTTGCTTTGGTATACTAAAAGATTCAGGCTATAAAGTCCTAAATAAAAACACTATTTATAATATCTTTTTAGGTATACTTAGCCTGCTTAAGCTTTATTACTATATCTTCTATCCTTATATAAAATTCTTTTTATACTACCTTAATAACACTATTAATACTAGTAAAAATCTGTTTCTTTTTAGATTTATCTAGGTATTATTAGTACTAGGTTATTACTTCTCTATAAAATAGTTACTAGATATTACAAAGTAACACCTCCTTCTGGTTTAGTAGTGCTTTAAATAAGTACTCTTTTATTATTTAAATCTAAAGCTTAGAATCCGAAAAAACAGTGGTTTTTCCTTTATATAAGATGAATTTATTACCTATGTCCACTATATCTAGTTTTAGGTTTAAAAGTCTAATGTCCTAGATCTTCTAGGTTAAACTTACTAACCCTTCCTCTTTAAAAGCCCTTTTAGGCTTAAAATCCTATCCTAAATTATATCCTAGTTAAAAGGTATCCTGTTCCTAATATCCTAGTATTTAGCTTAGCTAGTTATTATAAGGCTCTTTAGCATAGCAGTAACTATCTCTATAACCACCTGCTTTATTACTATAACTATTTACTTTATAGCTATATTTACTTTCTTATTATAAGAAAGTTAAAGGTAGATTTATATGTTATCTTATATTGCTATTTCTAGAAGGTCCTTTTATATTCCTGTTACCTTATTATATAGGTAAATATAGTAGTGTTTAGGAGTATTAGTATTATTAAGCACTAGTATAGTATGTCTCCCTCTGTTTATAACCTCTATACTCCTTAGAGTCTTATCTTTACTATTAGTATTTTGTTATTAATAAGGCATAATTTTGCACATCCCCTAATAAAAAACCTAGTTAAGGTGCTAATATTATTACTTAAGGATTTAAAGGAGCGCTTCCTTATCTAACGTTTAGTAAACTAAAGGTTTATATATTCCTAGGGGGAAAACCTTATTAGGGTGTTAATATTATTACCTAAGGATTTAATAAAGCGCCTCCTTATCCAGCAGTCGGTTTATGCTATAAAAATCCTGCTTATTATAAAGACTTATATTTCTTTACTAGGGGAAACCATTAAGCTTAGTTTAAAACTACATAAGGTGGGTTAAAAGAGGTCCTAGTGTAATTATAATAACTTATATAACTAAACTCCTGTTGTAATTTAGGTAAATCCTAATTATATAGTAAGAGGTTTATTACTTCTAGTTAGTAAGATTTACTAGTACTAGTATAACCTTATATAAACCCTATTGCTTCTCTTAAGTTACTTGTCTTAATTAGGTAATCTTAAAACCTTATTAGCTTAGGTATTATAACCGTTATTTTACCCCTTTACTAACCGGACTTCTAACTAATTTACTTTAGTAGGGTAGGTCCGGTCTGCTAAGGGTTTAGTTACTAAGTTATATTAGCTTCTGTTATTATTAGTTTAAACGGTTCCTATGTAATTAGTACTGTGTTTAACTGTTAGTCCTAGCAACCTGCCTACATCCGGTCTATAGAGGCTGTTATAATTTGGTTTAACTCCCTTATTTACAAAGTAAGGCTAACTAGAGTGTTTAAGATATTATCTTAGGTTTTTATTATCTATTATTAAAAGTCGGTTTCTATAGAGTAAGCAAGGTTTTCTTTAATTTATATTTATAACTTCTGCATTTCCCTTATTACTTTACATACTTTCTCCTATATTTTAGCTGCTCTCTTAATGCTTTATAGGATTTTATAAGCTAAGGTGTTGCTAATAGTATTCTTAGTTTTAGGTTCTAGCTCATGCCCTGCTATAATATTAAACAGTTCCTTAGTATTTATTAAATCCTAGCATACTTATTTCCCCTTACTAGTTTTAAGGGGTTATAGGTCCCTAAGAGATTATAACTTTCTAGCTAACTGCTCTTTCTCTCTTTTAGGCATAATAGGATTCTCTGTTATTAGCAGACCTTCTACCCCTTACATAGTCTTATCTATTGTCTTATCTAGATTAGTTAAATCTTTAGGTATTATAAACCCTCTCATATATGTTAATATAATAAGGTTCCCTGTTTCTTTATAATCTCTGTTATTTTAAAAGTCTATATAGGTAGAAGACTTATAGTAGACTAACTTATTACTTTCTATAGATTCTTTATTAGATACTGGATTTTGCTTTAGTAGTAATATAAGTTATATAATAATAGCTAGTTATTTCTGTTATCTCCTGCTGGATAAAGCTGTTTCTTATATCTTATTGCCTCCTAAGGTCTTCTTAGGGTTATTATTAGAATTAGGACTAGAAACCATAGTTAGAATAATATCCCTAACGCTTAATAGTTTTATAAGTTAAGAAGCCTTTAGTTCTTCGCTAGGTGCAATAATAAGCGAGGTTTCTGGTCCTTTAAGAGGTATTATAGCTATTAAAGTCTCTGGTTTTAAGAGAGGTATAGTCCTAGGCAGGGTAGTTCTAATCCTTAATAATATTACCTTAGGTTTAATTACTAATAGTTTAAGAAGCCCTTCTTTCTTAGCTTTTTTTAGTGTTTTTTATGCTAGAATCAGTTCTTCCCTAAAGTATAAGTAATGTATAGGAACTAGGTTAACTAGTTATAGTAGTTCTATAGTTTAGTAAAGCTTTCCTTCCTAGAATTTATAACTTCCTAGGCAGAAAAGGTTCTTAACCTTATTATTAGTAGTTACTAGTCTTCCTCTAGGACTAAAAGGGTTAGGATTTTGCTTAAGGTATTTATAAAGCTTGTAAACACAGTAAAGCTCTTCCTTAGTAATAGTTATAATACACAATTAGTAGTTGTTTAATTCCTAGCGCTAACTTATTAATTTAGACATAAGTTCTGTTAAATCCTTCTTACCTCTTAGCTTATAGCCTTACTATAAGTAGTAAATCTAATATTTTAGCACACTACCTTGCTTATTAATAACAGTAACTCTAACTCTTTAGCTATTACAGCCTTGCTAGTTAGGACCTAGTAATCTAGTAATTTAACTTAATACGTCTTACTAACTAAAAGCAGTAAGTCCTTAATTTTTAGTTAAAACCTTATATAAAGGATACAAGCAATTACTACTAGTTGTTATATAGTAGTATTGTTATATAGTTAGTTAGAAGCAACTATAAAGCTGTTATTAACGTTATTATAAAGGGGTTATTAAACGCACCTATATATACTACTATTAAGTTATATAGTTAAGTGCATTCTGTGTAAGTTGTTATTATTATTGTTTAAGTCTTACTAGCTACACAACGAATCCGTCCTATATAGGTGGGGATCCGACATCGCGGATTATCCCGTAACAATAGGGATGCTAACTAGAGTATGTAAGATCCCTTTATATATAGGTAATAAGAAGTATAATAGCTTATAAAGCCAGGATATATTATACTTATAGTGAGTTAGAAAGGGTAGTATAAGGGGTAGTAAAGGTATTTATAAGGGAATAGAATAAATGCTTAAGGTAGGTTATAAGGGCATATAAGGTAATACTAGTAATACTCTTAAAGATAAAAGTAGTAGTACTACTAGTAAACTTATACTTTAATTACATTAAGTAATAATTTTACTAATAACTTAAGGATAGTAGTATAAGTAAGAAGATATAATAGGTATGTAATTTAATAGTATTATAGCTATAATGCTAAGGAAGAGGCTACTAATATAATTACTATAAGGCGTTTTCTATTTCCCCCCCTCTCTCCTTAGTAGCCTTATAGCTAGATAGGAATTAGAGAGGGAGTGGGAAAAATAGTAAATATAGCAGAGGTATAAGGCTTAAGTAAGAAGAAAATAGATAAAAATAATAATAATAAATAAGAAACCTAATTTTAAGAGTATAAAAAAGATAGTAAGGCTTTATAATAGCCTGCTAAAGCATAAATCTACGGCCTTAGTATAGCTTTAAATAGAGAAAATAAGGCTAAATGCCTTTCTTTATAATAAATAGATACCTAGGGTAATATTACTAATATGTTAATATTAGGGAGGAAATAAGGATATTTACTACTTTATCTTTTCCTGCCTAGAATATAACTATTTAAGGCTAATCATAATAGTGCCTATAATAAGAGACTTATAAGAGCTTAGGGTAGTGCTTAATAATAAGAAGCTAGCACTAAATATTATAAAGTAAGTGCTTTTAACTAGGTAACTTTAGTAGTATAGGTTAGCTAAGGAGCTTTATAAGGTATAGTAGATATATAATACTAAGGTTAAGAAAGGGACTAAAGGTAATAGAAATAATAAAATAAAAAAGGAAGAGCTAAATTAAAAGGGGAGGTGCTTATAGGGGGTTTTTACTAATATACTAACCTTTTATATAAAGCATAATTATACTTCTGTTATTATCTATAGTTCTAGGGAACTAGCAGATATCTTATACTAATAGTTACTGTCGGAATCGCTCGTATGGATGATGGAAGGGATACGCCGCATTAACTAGGAATTATAGGTTGCATACAGAATACACACACCCTAATTAGCTAGACCACAGGTCATGTGACCTGGGGCTATACCGTGGCTATAACACTATACCTCTGTATTATAGCCTGCTTCTTCCCCTCTTTTAGAGATATAGATAAATTAATTATTAAACCCCCCCCCCTATATTTATACTGCAGCATATCTGTAACCTAAGCGTTACTAACACTGATTAGTAGTTACTAATAACCACAGATTTGCTAGGTTATATACAGAAGAGGCTCGTCCGAATGCTTTTACTCACATAACTACAAGAAATTCCAACGTTATGCTAACTAAAGGATTATTTCTTTAATTATTAACTGTTAAATCATCTATAATAATAAGAAGACTTATTTCTTATAGATCTTCTCCCTTATTGTTAACTATTACTTGTCTATAATTAAAACCAGATCTTCACTGTTATTCACAGAGAACCAACGCTAATAGCTTTAATTAGTACTAAATACAAAGCTTAACTTAAAAACACTAAGATGTCTTCCAGTTAAGGAAAAATAAATGATTTTAATGAACAGCTCTAAAAGGATATTTACAGAAGAGAACTTCTAAAGAGCACCCTTCCCTAAAAACTTCACAAGCACTATTTAATTCTATCCTTAAATTAAACTAAGTTAGTTAATAATATTAATATTAATACAGCTACTAAATAACAAATTAATAACCGTATTATATATATAATTAACTACCACATTCTTAACGAAGGAAAAGGGCGTAATCTCCTTATTAACTTCTATCGGGACTATAAAAATTAGACAAAGGATACTTTTAATAAAATTAATAATAATCTTAAGTATACCCTTTGTAATTACCTTAATAACAATGGTGTCGAAACAGCCAGAGGATCGAGATCAAATGTCTTTAAAGATCTTGTTAATATCTTGAATATTAACCCCGACACAGATTACAAACCTTTACTAGAAAAAGCAACTAAGAAAGGAAAAGAAACTCAATAACTAGAATTTTCTAATAACAAGGATTCCGATAACATTAAAGATTTTCATTTAACTAAAGACCCTTAACCAGAACTACAAACCCCGACTAGAACACTTTCTAATAGCAATTGAAAAGCCCTTAATACTCTTAAGAGACTTTACTAGAAAGAAAAATAATATTCTAGAGAAGTATATGACTTTATTAATAAAAAGTTACTATATTTTAAAGAGAAATGTTTTTAAGCAGGAGTTTCCCCCTTACTTTACATAAAAGCTTTCCCTATTATACTTTAAGGTAAAGCCTATATATACTTTCTTAAATACTTTAGGCCAAAGATAATCCTATTTAAAGAAATAACTCAGAACGTTAGGAATCACTTTAAAACACCTGAGAATAAGAGCTTTTACAAAACACAATTTACTAATTTATGCCTTCGCTATATCATTATAGAATATTTAATAAAGAATAAGTTAGAATACTTAGAAATTCTTCTTAACTGACTTATGAAGATATTTAATAGCCTTTATGACCCTCTTAAACAAAATACAATTCTTCTTTATTAAGTACGACAAGCAATAGAAAATAACAATAATTTCTATAATACTAAATTCAGGAATATACCAACCTTTAAAGGATTTGTTAGTAATCTTCGAAAATTACCTCTTAGTAATAGATATACCACCAACCTCTATAAGTCAGTTACTAATAATTACTAATAACAATTTAACTGCCCTTATCGCCCGGTTTACAGACTAAAACACTAATATAGTAATGTTTACAGACCGACGCTATTTACAAGCTATATATTATAAAAAACCTTAAGCTAGAGCAAGCTTAAAGAAATGCTTTATCTGCTATAAAGAAGGATACTGGTTAACTAACTATCCTACTTCTAAGCAGAAAAAAGCAAGAATAACTTAGTAGAATAACAGAAAACACTAAAAACCACCTTCTAAACGCCAATACCATACATTTCTATAGGCCTATAAAGGCAAGATAGCCTAACTTACTGCTACTAATAATAGCAGTAAGGATAAATACAAAAAAGCTGCTTAGAACGCTGCTTTCCTTACTACTAATAAAAAAGAGGAACCAGACAATAAAGAGGCTTATAATACTCTCTCCTTTATAATATTCTTTATATAAGCACTAAATCCCCTACTCTTTTCCTAATTAACCGTAAACTTCTTGCAGGATAATGCTTTTAAATATACCTTATTTCTTAAAGACCCCTATGACTATAATACTAATAAACAACCTTAATAACACGTGTATCTTATAGATATAAGATATATAGCAAATACATTTTATAGTATACTGCCAGATACAGAAGCATTAGAAATTTCAACTGCTAGCTAAGGCTAAGTTAACGCTTTAATAAAAATCATAAAGAACCTTACAATTAAGCATTTTTCTAACTAAAGAACCATTACCTTTAGAGCCGGTACTGCGACTTTAACTAGTATTTTAAAGCTTTTAACGATTTTTGGTATAATACCTTTTTATATGCTTAATAGTACTACACTGTTTTTATATTCTATTATAAATATAAATAAAATAAGTGTTAAACTTAACAATCTTAAGAATCTTCTAATCTAAGGAGACAAAAAGGTACCCATTATTAGAAAATAAGGACATTCTTAGTAGATAGCTAGTTCTTAAGAACCTGCCATCTTTATGCTTTCTAAAGCTAAAATCCGTTAACTTTATTGCTAATTTAGTCATCCGTTAATTAACTAATTAAATAACCTTCTTACCAGGGCTAGTAAAGAATTCAATAAGGCTAACATAGGGAAGATCACGCATGCTTGCCATTAATGCCAGATAAACGCAAAAGCTCTAAGTAGATTTAAATTTACTCTTAAAGATAATATTAAATTTAACTACAAAGTTATTGTTAATATTATGTAAATTAATAAGAAGCCGGTCCTATATATTATAGATTTAGTAATATTATTTTAAGCTGCCTGCTTTCTGAAACCCTAATAACAGAAAGCTTAAGATATCTAGAATGCCCTTAAAGAGTGCTGGATTAATACATATCTTAAACCCCTAGACTAGATAGTCTATAATACTAAAAGAAACTTTGCTTTTAGCGAATTCAGGCATTTAGCTTAACTATTATCAATTAACATTAATCAAGTCCCTATTAAGGCTTATAATAGCATTAGAAAACTTAAGCGATATTATGCCCCTCTTCACAGAGCATATAATATTATTAAGACTAAAGCTAACAGTCTTCTCCTAAAAGAGCAAATGCTTTAAATAGCTGTTAAAGCAGTTAATAACTCTACCAGTTTAAATAGTCTTATTCCCACCCTCTTAGTCTTTAGAACCTATTTAAGGATAATAAATAATTCCCCCCTAAGCTTTACAGTTGCCTAAAAAGCTAAGATACTTTAAAAAGCAACAGACAAAGTAAGGCACAGTCTTATAAGGTACTAAGTCCATAATACTCTTAATACCTATAATAGCCTAATAACCCTGCCTATACACACTCTTCCTTTAAATTCTAATATATAAGTTTATTATAAAAAAGGCAGATAAACTAGCCCCTATAAGCTTCTCTTAATAGAAGGAAAGACTTATATTATTAAGATGCCTTATAGCCCTATAAAGTTTTAGTCTATAGTTATTAAACCGTATATAACCTTGCTAAAGGTAGAATCTTTTTACAAGGAAGACCCAGTTTAAGATAACAAACCCTTAAGTTCCTAAGGAGGGCAAGGCCACGGCCTAAACAACTAAGGGCAAGAAGATGCTAAAATTAACAAAACGTACGAGAATCTGACTAACAAAGCAACAATTCCGCTATAAAGAGGACGTAGAAGACCCCGGAAACACCCTTAGGCAGAGGCTTTTCTTGCTAAGAATCAAAAGGCCGACTTTCAGCTTATAGTTAACCTCTACGTAAAAGACCTATCACAAGAGTTACCGCAAGAGCTGCCGCCGAAGCTACTAAAGGACTTTTAGCTTATAGTTAACCTCTATATAAAAGACCTGTTGCAAGGGTTGCCGCAAGAGCCGCTGCCGGAGCCGCTGAAGAATAGAAAAGTCCTAATTCCCTACTAAATTCAACAATAAATTAAGCGCCCAATAAAGAGTTCAAATTCAATGAATTTAAACGCAATTATAAGCGCCTAATTTGGTAGGATTGAACGCGGGAATTATACCCTTTGGCCCCCCCCCCCCTATAACACTCTTTACCCCCATAACCATTTAGCCTAGACTAACAAAAGTTATTTATTTAAAGAATGTTTTTCGCTTTGCTACTTGTTTATTAATATCTGATTATTTAGGGCGTTTTATGCATTTTTTAGAGCAATTCCTTTTCTCCTTTAATAAAGAGAGAATTTGCAAGTGTCGGAATCGCTTATATAGATAATAAAAGGGATATGCTATATTAACCAGGAATTATAGGTCACACACAGAATGCATGCACCCTAATTAGCTAGACCACAGGTTATGTAACCTAGGGCTGTATTATAGCTATAACACTACACCTCTGTATTATAGCCTACTTCTTCCCCTCTTTTAGAGATATAGATAAATTAATCATTAAACCCCCCCCCCTACATTTGTGCTGCAGCATACCTGTAACCTGAGCGTTACCAACAGTTACAAACAATAAAGACTTTATATTAAAGGCTTAGCAGGAGCTATATAAAAGAATATGGGTTTTCTCCCCTATTTTAGGGTTTTTCCTATATTAAGTAGTTAGTCAATAAACTAGATAGTGGCTCTAGCTACCTAGCGTACATAAATAAAAATAACTCTGCTAGTCTACGCGCAAAAAAAAACGAACCACTGCGGATATGACACGGTATTACGCCTAAAACAAAAAAGAAGCATGAAATTAGATTTCTTATTATTAATTACCCCCCTTAGTAATAGTATATTATATAAGAGAAGTAAGTAATATAAGGGGTATAATAATTAAAGAATTTTTATATAAATCTATAACTAATAAAAAATAAGGCACTACTTAAGAAGAAATATAGTATTAAGGAGAAAATCCTAGAGTAATAGTAGTATAAGAAAAATTAAAGAATAAAATAAAATTACTAAAGAAATTAATAATAAAAGTTATTTTAAAGGTAAAAATAATAAAAGTATAGGCTTTTATTAGATTTATTATATAAATTGCTATAAATATAGGCAGAGAGATAGCCTAAATAAGAACTAGTATAAAAGGCTTATAGGCTTTAATTATAAAAGCAGTTAATAGTAAGGTAGAAACTATAGTTAAAAAGGCAGTTAAAAAGGCAATAAAGGCTATTTCTAGGACTAAAATAGTAGTTAGGGGGACTTAAGTAATTATTATAGCTTATAGAGTTATAAGGCAAAATATAATAATTCCTTTAGCTTAAACAAAGAGCATAGTAATACTAGCCTGCTATTACTAGAAAGTAATAGTAAAAGAAAGCACTATTAATAAGGCAGTTAGAAATAGATTACTAGGGAAGATTATAAAGATAGTAAATGGTGCTATTAGTATAAAAAAGGTAATAGTAGTATACTAACTATAGAGTAAAGATATAGTTATTATATTTACTAAAGTAAAGAGAAAATAAAAGGAAAATATAGCCTAAGTAAGAGTTACCTTTAAACCTAAGGCAGAAGTAAATAAGAAGATATTTAGTATAATTATTAAGGGATTTCTAATATAACTAATAAACCATATTATAACTAAGAATATAAGGAAGAATATTAAAAAGGAAAATAGTTTAAATATAGTAAAAATAATAGTATAAAAGCTAAAGGAAATAGTAATAAAAGCATTACTAATAGTTAGTATTAAGGGCACTAAGTTAGTAAACTACCTATGCTATAGGGGATTAGTATACTAAGCAGAAATTTTTAATACTAAGCTATATAATAAGATAATCTACTTAAAGCAATATTATAACTACTATAAGATTAGATATATTACTAGGTATTATAAAGAGAAAGTAAGATATAGTAGGTATGCTATTAAAAAACACCCTAAGGAAGAGAGAACTTGCTTAATATTAAAAAGTAAGATATAAAAGAAATACTTAAATTATATAGGGGTATATTTAATATAGTCTTAGCTATGTTTAGTAAGTAATAATGAATAGTAGCAGGCTAGAGAGGCTTATGCTATAAGGCTACTATTTTTCTGTAGCTATTAGTTAGAGGTTATAATAGCTATTATAAGTAAGGGTTATCATAGAGAAAAAACTAGAGAACTAATAAAGAAGTAGCTAAGAGAAAGGAGTATATACCTAAGGGGCTTATTTATAAAATAAACCTATAAGCTATAATTAGGACTATAGAGACTAGCAGAGAAAGACATAATACTAGCCTTTTTATAACTAACTAAAGGGCAAAACAATACTAGGGCCAGCCTAACTAGGGTGCTCTAAAGTATATAATAAAGTATATAATTAAGGTTATATACTAGAATATATAAAAGAAAAGTAATTTAGTATATCTATCGCTAGGGCATAGCATTAGCCCTAAGGTAATAGCTATTTAAAAACCAGGAGATTATAATAATATACTGCTAAATTTATTTTAAAGGCACTATATATTAGTAATATATAGTAGAAAAATAGTAATTTATATATATTAAAAGGTTAGAACAGGACTTTAAACTATAGAAAGGGAGGAGGATTAGTATAGTATTAAGCTATATAAAGTAAAGGTATATAATATTTATTCCCTAGCTTATAAAAGGGAGTAGTAAATACCTTTATAATACTTTATTAATGCTTAAGCAAAGGGCTAGAGTGTGTTTATAGGGGACTTTAACTAATACTACCCCTTATAAGATAAATTTAGCTAAACCTCTTAGGGGTATAATAAGATATTAAAATTTATAATAAGGTAGTAACTTAGCCTAGCTATGCTATTTAAGGAAGTAATAAGAAGAGAATATAGTAGTAGGGATAGTACTATTAACTATATATAAACTACTTATAATATTAATATTAAATTTATTAGGCTAGTAGAAATCACTAGATCTGACCATATACCTTAGCTTATTAGTATTAAGATAAGCAAGAAATTAAGCAATAGCCTAGGGTTAGTCTAGGGTTAGAGAATAGTAAATAAAAACCTTATTATAGTAAAGGCTTTAAATAAACTTAAAAAAAAAGGATTAGAGCTCCTGCTATATAACTAGTAAGAAATTAATAATTATATATAATAGCTTACTTAATAGCTTATAGAGATAGCTAATATAGCGGTATCTAAATAACCTTAAGGGTATAATAAACTATAGCCTTAGTAGAATAAAAGGGTAAAAGATATAATAGTAAAGGTAAGATATACTAATAAGTAGTAGTAGTAATAATAAATATAGGAATTATAGTAGGCCTTAATAGAAGTAATAGAAAAATAAAATTATATTATCTTAAAAAAAAAGAGAAGTAGTTAGTAATAGGTAGTTAGCAAGTTATTTAGGTTAAAAGGGAGCCTTTAAACCCTAGAGCACTAAGCCTAGCTATAAAGTAGACTTTTTTTTAAGATATAGCAGGTCCTACTATTAATTTAGCTAGGGAATAACAGTAAGGAGGAAATAGTAAAGGTTATATATAAGGGTAAGGTAAAGGCATTTATAGAGAGGTTTTTTCCTTTGTCTGTAGCTAGGGCTTTAAGTCTAGAGACAGAGGCAGAGATAAGATACTATAGTAATAATTAAGTAGTTTTTATGTTTATAGAAAAGGAAATTAAAGAACTTATAAAGAATATAGTAAGTTAGAAAGCCCTAAGGCTAGATAAGCTATTAGTAGGTTTCCTAAAGCTATATAGAGTAGCCTTAATATTATATTTAATATGCCTTATAAATGCATACTATAGTTTAAAATACTATCCGGCCTTTTTTTAGTAAGTAAAGATAGTAGTTTTATATAAACCTCAGAAAACCCCTAAGGAGTTAGGCAGACTAGGGGGGTAAAGGCTAATATTACTATTAAATACACTAGGAAAAGTAATTAAGAGAGCTATTATAAGGAGGATTACTACTATAGTAAAGGAAGGCTATATATTACTAAATATATAAATAGGTAATAAGGCTAGTAGGTTAATAAAGATAGTACTAAGTATGCTAAAAAAGGTTATAAAGATAGCATAGTATTACTAGGGAATAGTATTATTATTATAGCTAGATATTACTAAGGCGTTTAATACTATTAGTTATAAATAACTAATCTATACTATAAAGGAGTTAGGACTACTAGGGTAAATAGCCAGATAGGCATAGGGCTTTATATTAAAAAAAAGAGTATAATTAGCGTTTAATAGGCATATTACTAAGGAAATCTAAGTTACTATAGGGGTTCTATAAGGGTTACTAGTATTTCCTATTCTTTTCCTACTTTATATTATACTACTATATTAAAGACTAGTAGCAGTAGAATTAATATTAACATTAGGGTTCTTAAATAATATAAATATTATTATATATAGAAAAACAGTAGAGAAGACTAAAGCATAACTAGAAAGAGCCTAGAGGATATATAAGGAGTAGTTAAAAGAGTATAGGCTAAGGTTTAATTTAAGAAATAGCAAGCTAATATACTTTATAAGAAAGAGGCAGGCGATTATAATAATAATCTAACTTAAAAGGATAATAATATAACCGATATAATTAGTATAATTCCTAGGGGTTTAGATTTACTAGAAGCTTTATTAGTCAACCTATATAAAGAAGGTAAATACTTAATTGTTATAGCAGAGGTTAGTACTTATAATACTAGCTATATTTATATAGGAATACTAATTAGAGTATGTAAGATCCCTTTATACATAGGTAATAAGAAGTATAATAGCCTATAAAGCTAGAATATACTATACCTATAGTAAGTTAAAAGGGGTAGCATAGGGGGTAGT
Organism: Aciculosporium take MAFF-241224; assembly: GCA_000222935.2. Lineage (NCBI taxonomy): Eukaryota > Fungi > Ascomycota > Sordariomycetes > Hypocreales > Clavicipitaceae > Aciculosporium > Aciculosporium take. Next base: position 11,339 of record AFQZ01000125.1, on the reverse strand, counting down.
AAAGGCATTTATAAGGGAATAGAATAAATGCTTAAGGTAGGTTATAGGGGCATATAAGGCAACACTAGTAATACTCTTAAAAACAGAAGTAGTAGTACTACTAGTAGACCTATACCTTAATTACATTAAGTAATAATTCTATTAAAGACTTAAGGATAGTAATATAGGCAAGAAGATATAACAGGCATGTAATTTAATAGTATTATAGCTATAATGCTAAGGAAGAGGCTGCTAATGTAATTACTATAAGGCGTTTTTTAATGCCCTCCCCCCTCTTCCTAATAGCCTTATAGCTAGATAGGAATTAGAGAGAAAGTAGGAAAAATAGTAAATATAGCAAAGGTATAAGGCTTAGATAAGAAGAGAATAGATAAAAGTAATAGTAATAAATAAGGAACTTAACTTTAAGAGTATAAAAAAGATAGTAAGGCTTTATAATAGCCTGCTAAAGTATAAATTTATAGCCTTAGTATAGCTTTAAATAAAGAAAATAAAGCTAAATATCTTTCTTTATAATAAACAGATACTTAAGGTAATATTACTAATATGTTAATACTAGGGAGGAAATAAGGATATTTACTACTTTATTCTTTCCTGCCTAGAATATAACTATTTAAGGCTAATCCTAGTAGTGCCTATAATAAGAAACCTATAGGAGCTTAGAGTAGTACTTAATAATAAGAAGCTAGCACTAAATATTATAAAGTAAGTGCTCTTAACTAGGTAACTTTAGTAGTATAGGTTAGCTAAGGAGCTTTATAAGGTATAGCAGATATATAATGCTAAGGTTAAGAAAGGGACTAGAGGTAATAGAAATAATAAAATAAAGGAGGAAGAGCTGGATTAGGAGGGAAGGTAATTATAAGGGGTTTTTACTAATATACTAACCTTTTATATAAAGTATAACTATACTTCTGTTATTATTTGCAGTTCTGGGAAAACTGGTAAATATCTTATACTAATGGTTAAAAATAATAAAGACTCTATATTAAAGGCTTAGCAGGAGCTATATAAAAGAATATAGGTTTTCTCCCCTATTTTAGTGTTTTTCCTATATTAAGAAGTTAGTCGATAAACTAGATAGTGGCTCTAGCTACCTAGCGTACATGAATAATCATTACTCTGCTAGTCTAAATAGCCTTATTCCTATCCTCTTAGTCTTTAGAACCTATTTAAGACTAATAAATAATTCTCCTTTAAGTTTTACTATTACTTAAAGAGCTAAAATGCTTTAAAAAGTAATAAATAAAGCAAGATATAGTCTTATAAGGTGCTAAGTCTATAATGCTCTTAATACCTATAACGGCCTAATAACCCTGCTTATATACACTCTCCCCTTAAATTTTTATGTATAAGTTTATTATAAAAAAGGCAGATGGACTAGCCCTTATAAGCTTCTCTTAATAAAAGAAGAGACTTATATTGAAAATAGTAGGTATCTTGGAAGTTTACGCTGGATCTATAAGGTAAGTTATACTGGATTTATATAGAATTTCTATAGAATTTCTAGTATCTAGCAGTAGCAGCAGCTGTTGGGTCTGGTAAGGATGTGTATAGCTCCCTTACATACCCACTGAACTTTTTTAGGCCCTATAGCTATTAGCTGGGTTTTATATACTACTTTTCTTTTTTTATAAAAATTATTTATATATAAAAACAAAAAAATGGACTCACGGCCTAATAAACTAGGTGCCAACGTGTCCTACATTTAACTTTTCTAATTTTCTAAATTTTATCCAAAAAATTTATTATATAAAAAGAAAGCCCTAAATTCTCTAATTTTAATAGTATTCCTAAGACTTTTCTAAGACCTTTAGTTATTAAGATATCTGCAAATTAGTATAACCTATAGAGTAACCTACTTTCCTATAAAGGAAAGCGGTTAAGTCGTTACCCTGCTTTTCCGGATTTTAAATTAGCAGAATTTTCCTCTAAAGGTTAAGATTTTAACCTTTAATAGCTTTAATAGCTAGCTAGCTACTAACCTGCTAGTCGCGTTTTCATGCACTTATTATCAGCTATAGGGCAATTAAAAGAGCTTTAAATTCCTATATTTGTATATATTTTACAGCTTTTGTTAGCTTATAATAAGGTGTAAAAGATTAATACTAGTTATTAACAGTTATGTAATGGATTTGAGCTTAAAGCTCGGATCTACACAGCCGGAAAGCAGACAGCTTTATGTAAGCAATATACAAGCAGCTTAGGCCCTAGTTATATATATAACTATAAAGGCAGGGTTATTAAAATTAAATAAATCTTTTTCTTTTTTTCTTTTTTTCTTTTTTTCTTTTTTTCTTTTTTATAAATAATATTCTTATTTAAGTTACTAGCTTTATAGTTATATTTTAGTAAGATTATAATATATATTATTTATCCTTTTATTATTTACCCTAGAAACCTTAACAGATATAATATAAAGGTTATACTTATAATAAATAAAATAATAATAAATATATTATAACTTAATACTATAGCTAACCTAGCTAAGACTAGCACTATTTAAGAGCTACTATACCTTTAAAGTATAGTAATAGTATAGGAAATAATAAATAAGAATATAGTAAATAAAATTACTAAGCTAAAATAATAGCTATAAATAGTATTTACTTTAGCTATATTTAGTAATACTAATATAGGCACTTTAGGCATAAGTGGATAGTAGGTGGCCTTAATAAAAATAAAACTAAAGAGAAAACCTATTAATATAAGTAACCCTTATAAGAAGAACTAGATTAAATATTTAGTATAAAAAAGCCTTTTAGCTTATAAACTTAAGGCAAATAGCGCCTTTATTAGAAATAATTAAGATAAATAGTATTTTATTTATTAATACTTATTAAATCAGGTTTAGGCTTAGGTTTTACCTTTCTTTAAAGTAGGAAAATTTATTAATTATACTTTAAAGGAGTTCTTAGTATATTTTAACACATTATTTCTAAATTTTTATTAAGAGAAGTACACTACTATTAAACTAAATTAGATTAAATAATAACCTAAAGAAAAATTTAATAATTTTTTTATTTACTTTAAGTAAAAGCTAGTTTTAGTAAGAAAATACTATTAAGTAGAATTTATTAAACTATTTAAACTATATATAGCTTTAAATAAAAAGATATAAAACTATTATATAAGATATAATATCCCTTATATAAACTACTTTTAAGTAGTAAAAAGGTTATAAAGTATTACTCTTAATCTTAAATCTTATAAAATAAAAAAATACTTAAAGGCTTAATATTATATAATAACTAAATCCCTTTTAGCTATATTTTAAAATAAGAAAGTTAATATAAAAATAATAAGTATAAATATTATATTTTTCTCTAGGTAGTAAAAAATATATACTAAGTAGGTTTTAGTAAAGGAAATATAATCTTAATATAATAATAAATAGTACTTATATTATAAAGTTATTAAATATTAATTAAAGGTATATTACTTTCTCCTTATATATTCTTTAAAAACTAATATATATATAATTAATATAACTATACCCTAGGTTAGGTCTAAAGTTAAAAATAATTTAAAACAAAATAGCCTTTAAGCTTAAGGCTTAGTAAGAGAAAGAAAGATAGTAGTTAGCTATTATAATTACTATAAAAAATATATAAACAGATAAAAAAGAAAATAAACTTTAATTCTTTTTTACTATTAGTTTTATTTAATAAAATAGCCTTTACTAATATATAAGTAAATAGTAGGTATAATAGCTATACTACTATAAGTAAATCTTTTATATAAAGTATAGGGTTTTTTATATTCTTATTAGCCTAACCTTAAACAATTTAAATAGCTATTTTTATTAAAAAGTAAGGCTAAAATAGCTATTACTAAGGCTGAACTATAATATCTAGGTTTACTTAGTTTACTACTAATATAAATAAATAAAGTTTTTTAGTCTTAATATATATAATCCTAGGTCTTACTTAGTTATATATCTTAGGAACCCTATAGTTAAAGTAATATAATATTATAATTTATATAACCTAGGAGTTACTTATAGTTTGTTCTTTAAGAAACCTTTAAGTATAAGTAATATTTATTAAAAAGGTAGTAACTTTAATAATTATAGTATTAGGTTTAGTATATACTAAGATAGTATAATAAGTAGTAGTAAGAAAAGAAAAAAATATATAGTTTTTAGCTACTAGCTTATAAGATATAATTATAATACTTAATATTTTTATATCTAAACTAGACCTAATTAGAATGCTTTTAAACCACTTACTAGAAAAGCTTTAGGATTTTAAAAACTTATTTAATAAGAAAAAGGCAAATATATTACTACTATATAAAGGGACTATGGACTATTATATTTAACTATAAAAAAAACCTAATAATATAGACTTTAAGCTTTTTTAGGCTTTCTTATATAATATGCCTTAAGAGTAGCTCTTAAAGATATAAAAGTAAATTATAAACCTTATAAATAAAGGTTAAATATAAGCTAGCTCTTTATTAGCTAGGGCTTTAGTCTTACTTATTAAGAAGGCAAAAGAGAGTTAGTAATTTTATATAGACTATTAGGGATTAAATAAAGTTATAGCTTAAGATAAATACCCCCTTTCTTTAATTAAGAAAACCCTTTACTCTCTAGCTAGGGTAAGATACTTTACTAAGCTTAATATTTATATAGCCTTTTCTAAGCTATAAGTTACTAAAGGAAATAAATAGTTAATAGTATTTTAAATATAATTTAAACTTTTTAAGTAGCTGGTTTACCCTTTTAATTTAGTAGGGGCACTTATTACTTTTTAATAATATATTAATAATACCTTAGGGAATATATTAAGAGACTTTATAATAGCCTATTTAAATAATATTCTTATTTACTTTAAGAGCTTTAAGAAAGACTATATAGTAAAAGTATAAGAGGTCTTATAATAACTAAAATATACTAGGCTATACTTAAATATTAATAAGTATATATTTATAATTATAAAGGTAAAGTACCTAGAATTTATTATAAAAGCTAGAAAAGCTATTTACTTTAACCTAAAAAAGATTATAGCTATTAAAGATTAAAAGTCCTTTTAAATAATTTATAGGGTATAAAGCTTCTTAAGCTTTATAAATTTTTATTAGGAGTTTATTAATAGCTTTTTAAACCTTATAAGCCCTTTAACTAACCTTACTAAGAAGGCTACTAGGTTTTACTAGTTCTTAGAATATAAAAAGGTATTTTAGGCACTTAAAGCTGCCTTTATTTTATTTTTAATCCTTATATAATAGGATTTTAACTTAAAAATGTAAGTAAAGGCTAACTTTTTTAATAAAGCTATAAGTAAATACCTCTTTCAATATAATTTAAAGGAAGTATAAAGGCTAGTAGCATATTACTTAGTATAGCTAATAGCTATATAGTAAAATTATATAATTTATAATAAGAAGCTCTCTAGTATTATATATTTATGTACGCTAGGTAGCTAGAGCCACTAACTAGTTCATTAACTAACTTTTTAATATAGGAAAAACCCTAAGATAGGGGAGAAAACCCATATTCTTCTATATAGCTCCCGCTAAGCCTTTAATATAAAGTCTTTATTATTTTTAACTATTAGTATAAAATATCTGCTAATTCCCCTAGAACTGTAAATAATAACAGAAGTATAGTCGTGCTTTATATAAAAGGTTAGTATATTAGTAAAAACCCCCTATAAGCACCTCCCCTCCTAATCCGGCTCTTCCTTTTTTATTTTATTATTTCCATTACCTTTAGTCCCTTTCTTAGCCTTAATATTATATATCTACTATGCCTTATAAAGCTCCTTTGCTAACTTATACTGCTAAAGTCGCCTAGTTAAGAGCACCTACTTTATAATATTTAGTGCTAGTTTTTTGTTATTAAGCGCTGCCTTAAGTTCCTATAGGTCCCTTATTATAAGCACTGCTAGGATTAGCCTTAAATAGTTATGTTCTAGGTATAATAAGATAAGGTAGTAAATATCCTTTTCTTTTCCCTAATATTAACATATTAGTAATATTACCTTAGGCACCTGTCTGTTATAAAGAAAGGTATTTAGCCCTATTTTTTCTATTTAAAGCTATACTAAGGCTGTAGATTTATGCTTTAGTAAGCTGTTATAAAGCCTTGCTATCTTTTTTATACTCTTAAAGTTAGGTTCCTCTTTATTACTATTGCTTTTACCTGTTCTCTTCTCACCTAAGCCTTATGCCTCTGCTATATTTACTATTTTTCCTACTCTCTTTTTAATTCCTATCTAGCTATAAGGCTGCTAGGGAGGGGGGGGGGGGCATTAGGAAACGCCTTATAGTGATTACGTTAGCGGCCTCTTCCTTAGCATTATAGCTATAATGCTATTAAATTATATGCCTGTTATATCTTCTTACTTATACTACTATCCTTAAGTCTTTAGTAGAATTATTACTTAATGTAATTAAGGTACAGATTTACTAGCAGTACTGCTGCTTTTATTTCTAAGAATGTTACTAGTATTGCCTTATATGCCCCTATAACCCACCTTAAGCATTTATTCTGTTCCCTTATAAATGCCTTTTTGCAGTAGCACGGGAAAAACTGAAGAATGAAATGAAATTACTAAAGGAATTAATAACAAAAGTTATCCTAAAGGCAGAAATAATAAAAGTATAGGCTTTTATCAGAACTATTACATAAATTGCTATAAATGTAGGAGGGAAGATAGCCTAAATAAGAACTAGCATAGGAGGCCTATAGGCTTTAATTATAAAAGCAGTTAATAGTAAGGTAGAAACTACAGTTAAAAAGGCTATTAAGGAGGTAATAAAGGCTATTTCTAGGACTAGATTAATAGTTAGGGGGACTTAGGTAACTATTACAGCTTATAAAGCTATAAGGCAGAATATAATAATCCCTTTAGCTTAAATAGAGGGTATAGCAATACTAGCCTGCTATTACTAGAAAGCAATAGTAAAGGGAAATACTATTAATAAGGCAGTTAGGAACAGATTGCTAGGGGAGATTATAAAGGCAGTTAATAGCGCTATTAGTATAAAGGAAGTAGTAGTAATATACTAACTATAAAGCAGAGACATAGTTATTATATTTACTAAAGTAGGGAGGAAATAAAAGGAAAACACAGCCTAGGTAAGAGTTACCTTTAGACCTAAGGCAGAAGTAAATAGGAAGATATTTAGTGTAATTATTAAGGGATTCCTAATATAATTAATAAACCATATTATAACTAAGGATATAAGGAAGAATATTAAAAAGGAGAATGGTTTAAATATAGTAAAGATAATAGTATAAAAGCTAAAGGAAATAGTAATAAGAGCACTACTAGTAGTTAGTATTAAGGGCACTAAGGCAGTGAACTGCCTATACTATAAGGGAATAGTATACTAAGCAGAGATTTTTAATATTAAGCTATATAATAAGATAATCCACTTAAAGTAATATTATAACTGCTATAAAATTAGGCATATTACTAGGCACTATAAAAAGGAAGCAAGATGCAGTAGGTATACTACTAGAAAACACCCTAAGGGAGAAAGGACTTGCCTAACGTTAATAGGCAAGGTATAGAAGAAATGCCTAAATTATATAGGGGCATATCTAGCATAGTCTTAGCTATGCTTAGTAAGTAATAATAAATAATAGCAGGCTAGGGAGGCTTATGCTATAAGGCCGCTATTCTTCTACAGCTATTAGTTAGAGGTTATAATAGCTACTATAGGCAAGGGTTATTATAAAGAAGAGACTAGGGGACTAATAGAGAGATAGCTAAGAAAAAGGAGCATATAACCAAGGGGCCTTTCTATAAAATAAACCTATAAGCTATAATTACAATAATAAAGACTAGTAGAGAAAGGCATAATGCTAGCCTTTTTACAACTAACTAAAGGGCAAAATAATACCAGAGCCAGCCTAACTAGGGTGCTCTAAAGCATATAATAAAGTATATAATTAAGGTTATATACTAAAATACATAGAAGAAAAGCAATCTAGTATATCTAGCATTAGGGCATAGCATTAGCCCTAAGGTAATAGCTATCTAGGAACCAGGAGGTTATAATAATATACTACTAAATCTATCTTAAGGGCACTATATATTAGTAATATATAGCAGAAGAATAGTAGTTTATATACATTAAAAGGTTAAGATAGGACTTTAAATTATAAGAAGGAAAAAGGATTAATATAGTATTAAGCTATATAAAGTAAAGGTATATAACATTTATTCCCTAGCTTATAAAAGGGAGTAGCAGATACCTTTATAATACTTTGCTAATACCTAAGCAAAGGGCCGGAGTATGTTTATAGGGGACTTTAACTAATACCACCCCTTATAGGACAGATTTAGCTAAACCTCTTAAGGGCATAATAAGATATTAGAATTTATAATAAGGTAGCAACTTAGCCTAGCTATGCTGTTTAGGGAAGTAATAAGGAAAGAATATAGTAGCAGGGATAGCACTATTAACCATGCATAGACCACTTATAACGTTAGTATTAAATTTATTAGGCTAGTAGAAATCGCCAGATCTAACCATATGCCTTAGCTTATTAGTATTAGAATAAGTAAGAAATTAAGCAACAGCCTAGGGTTAGTCTAGGGTTAAAGGACAGCGGATAAAAACCTTATTATAGTAAAGGCTTTAAACAGGCTTAGAAAGGAGGGGTTAGAGCTCTTGCTATATAACTAGTAGGAAATTAATAATTATACGTAATAGCTTACCTAATAGCTTATAGAAATAGCTAATATAGCGGTACCTAAATAACCTTAAGGGCATAGTAAATTACAGCCTTAGTGGAATAAAAGGGTAAAGGATGTAATAGTAGAGGTAAGATATGCTAATAAGTAGTAGTAGTAATAATAGACATAGGAATTATAGCAGGCCTTAATAAAAGCTATAGAAAAACAGGATTATGTTATTTTAAAGGAGAAGAGAAGTAGTTAGCAATAGGCAGTTAGTAAGTTATTTAGGTCTAAAGAGAGCCTTTAGACCCTAGAGCGCTAGGCCTGGCTATAAAGTAGACTTCCTCTTAAGATATAATAAGTCCTACTACTAACTTAGCTAGGAGATGACAGTAGGGAGGAGATAGTAGAGGTTATATATAAGGGTAAGGTAAAGGTATTTATAGAGAGGTTCTTTCCTTTATTTACAGCTAGGGCTTTAGGTCTAGAGATAAAGGCAGAGATAAGATACTATAATAATAATTAGGTGGTTTCTGTATTTATAAAGGAGGAAATTAAAGAAGTTATAAAGAATATAGTAAGTTAGAAAGCCCTAGGGCTAGATAAGCTGCTAATAGGTTTCATTAAGCTATATAGAGCAGCCTTAATATTGTGTTTAATATGCCTTATAAATGCATACTATAGTTTAGAACACTATCCGGGCTCCTTCTAGTAAGTAAAGGTAGTAGTTTTATATAAACCTAGGAAAACCCCTAAGGAGTTAGGCAGACTAGGGGGGTAGAGGCTGATATTACTATTAAATATAATAAGAAAAGTAATTAAGAGAGCTATTATAAGAAGGATTACTACTATAGCAAAGGAAGGCTATATACTACTAAATATATAAATAGGCAACAGGGCTGGCAGGTTAATAGAGGTAGCACTAAGTATACTAAAAAAGGTTATAAGGATAGCATGGCATTACTAGGGAATAGTATTATTACTACAGCTAGATATTACTAAAGCGTTTAACACTATTAGCTATAAATAATTAATCTGTACTATAAAGGAGTTAGGACTACTAGGGTAGATGGCTAAATAGGCACAGGGCTTTACGTTAAAAAGAAGAGCATAATTAGCGTTTAACAGACATATTACTAAGGAAATCCAAGTTACTATAGGGGTTCTATAAGGGTTACTAGCATTTTCTATTCTCTTCCTGCTTTATATTATACTACTATATTAAAGACTAGCAGCAGCAGAATTAATATTAATATTAGGGTTCTTAAATAATATAAATATTATAATATATAGAAAAACAGTAGAAGAGACTAAAGTATAACTAAAAAGAGCCTAAAGAATATATAAAAAGTAGTTAAAGAAATATAAGCTAAGGTTTAACCTAGGGAAGAGTAAGCTAATATACTTTATAAGAAAGAGGCAGGCAATTATAATAACAATCCGACTTAAAAGAACAATAATATAACTGACATAATTAGTATGATTCTTAGGGGTTTGGATTTACTAGAAGCTTTATTAGTTAACCTATATAAAGAAGGTAAATGCTAAATTATTATAGTAGAAGTTAGTACTCATAGTGCTAGCTGTATTTATATAGGGATGCTGACTAAAGTGTGCAAGATCCCTTTATATATAGGTAATAAGAAGTATAATAGCCTATAAAGCTAGGATATACTATACTTATAGTAAGTTAAAAGGGGTAGTATAAGGGGTAATAAAGGCATTTATAAGGGAATAGAATAAATGCTTAAGGCGGGTTATAGGGGCATATAAGGCAATACTAGTAACACTCTTAGAGACAGAAGTAGTAATGCTACTAGTGGATCTATATCTTAATTATATTAAGTAATAATTCTACTAAAGACTTAAGGATAATAGAATAGGCAAGAAGATATAACAGGTATGTAATTTAATAGCATTATAGCTATAATACTAAGGAAGAGGCTACTAATGTAATTACTATAAGGCGTTTTCTGATGCCCCCCCCCCCCTCCCTAGCAGCCTTATAGCTAGATAGGAATTAAAAGGGAGTGGGAAAAACAGTGGATATAGTAGAGGCATAAGGCTTAGGTAAGAAGAAAATAAGCAAAAGCAATAGTAGCAAATAAGGAACCTAACTTTAAAAGCATAAAAAAGATAGTAAGGCTTTATAACAGCCTACTAAAGCATAAATCTATAGCCTTAGTGCAGCTTTAAATAGAAAAGATAGGGCTAAATGCCTTTCTTTATAACAAATAAGTGCCCAAGGTAATATTACTAATATGTTAATACTAGGGAGAAGATAAGGATATCTACCACCTTATCCTGTCATACCTAGAATATAACTATTTAAAGCTGATCCTAGCAGTGCCTATAATAAGAGACCCATAGGAACTTAGGGTAGTGCTTAATAATAAGAAGCTAGTACTAAATATTATAAAGTAGGTGCTCTTAACTAGGCAACTTTAGTAGTACAGGTTAGCAGAGGAGCTTTATAAGGCATGGCAGATATATAATGTTAAGGCTAAGAAAGGAACTAGAGGTAATAGAAATAACAAAATAAAGAAGGAAAAGCCGGATTAGGAGGGGAGGTGCTTATAGGGGGTTTTTACTAATATACTAACCTTTTATATAAAGCATAACTATACTTCTGTTATTATCTGCAGTTCCAGGAGAACTGGCAGATATCTTATACTAATAGTTAAAAATAATAAAGAC
>AFQZ01000126.1:0-77709 GCA_000222935.2 Aciculosporium take MAFF-241224 | reverse complement strand
GTTTAAAGCAAGCTAGTAGTAAGAAGACCTCTTTAGCTATATATCTAAGTAGTATAAGAGCTGTATATTTAAGTAGTATATTAATAGTAACCCTATTTAATAATACAGTATTTAAGAGTTTAAAGCAAGCTAGTAGTAAAAAGACCTCCTTAGCTATACATTTAAGCAGCATAAAAGCTATATATTTAAGTAGTATATTAATAGTAACCCTATTTAATAATATAATATTTAAGAGTTTAAAGTAAGCTAGTAGTAAGAAGACCTCTCTAGCTATATGTTTAAGTAGTATAAGAGCTGCATATTTAAGTGGCATATTAATGGTAACCTTATTTAATAATATGGTATTTAAGAGTTTAAAGTAAGCTTATAGTAAGAAGACCTCCCTAGCTATATATTTATAAATACAGTTTATAAAAGTATATAGTAATTTAGTAGTAAGACTAATAGTAATTAAAAGATAAAGTACTATTAGATATACTAAAGAGCTAATAGGCAAACCTATTATAATAATAATTTAAAAAGCATAGAAATAAGATCTATTATATAAAACATAAATAGTACTACTTAGTAGTAGTAATATAATAGTTAAAAAGCACTAAGTAATTAATAAAAACAGTTTACTATGTTTTAATATAAGGGTATATATACTAGTAGGGATATATATAGCAATTCTAATGCTTACTTATAATAACCTTATAGTAGGATACTAGAGTATAAGTAAGATAATCTATAGAGTAGCTAAATAGTACTACTAGCTAGAATTATAAAAAGATATAAAAAACTATATAAGCTTATGCTTAAACTATTAAGTTAATAAGCCTAGGTTATACTAACCTTGTAATAAGTTAGCTATATTACTAATTTCTAGTAGATCTTTTTAAGAGCTCTTTATAGACTTTATTACTAGCCTCCCCTTAATAAAATAAGCTAGCAAAAAGGAGCATAATATAATTCTTATTATTATAGATTAATTCTTAAAATACGTGCTATATATAGCTATATTTATAAGGATAATAAGTAGTAACCTTGCTATTATCTTCCTTAAATATATATTTAAGGACTATAGTATACTAAAAGGAATTGTTTTAAATAAAGGAATAATATTTATTAGTAGTTTTTAGAGAACCTTTTACTACTTACTAGTAACTAAGCAACTACTTAGTACTGCTTTTTACTTATAAATAGATAAATAAATAGAAAGGGTTAACTAAGTCCTAAAGTACTACCTTAAAGCATTTAGGGCATAAGAGTAAACAGACTAAAAAGACTACTTATATTTAGCTTAATATGCCTATAATACTAGTAAGCACTTAGCTTATAGCTACTCTCTAGTAGAGTTATTATAAGGTTACTAGCTAAGGGGCCTAAACTATATTATAAAGGTAATAAATATTATAAATACATAAGCGGATATAAGGGTATAAGAATTATAATAATAAATTAAGGCAACTAAGCAGCTACTATATATAACTTAAGAATAGTATATAAAGCACTATAATAAGAAAAAAGGCTTAATAAGTTTTTTACTAAGTAATTATATGCTTCTATTAACTAAGAATATTAACCTTTAATAACTAAGTAAAAAGCTTATAGCAAAGTATTTAAAACCTTTTAAAGTTCTAGAGAAAGTAGGCGTATATAAACTAGCCTACTATTTAGAGCTTTTAGATAATATACGCCTATATAACGTATTTAATATTACAAGTTTAAAGCTATATAAAGGTCTAAATCCTAATAAGGCTATAGTAATATTATAGCTACTTATTTATAACTAGGAATTATATAAGGTTAAGTAAATTATAATATATAAGTATTAAGGCAAGCAGTATAAATACTTAGTAAAGTAAAAAGGCTATAATAAATTAAAAAATTCCTAGGTACTAAAAAGAAACTTTAATATATAAGATATTATAATAAATTATAAAAGGACAATAGTAGTAAGGTAGTAAAGTATATGCATAATATATTACAGGAGATATTAGTAATACTTAAAGATACTTATTTCTATTAATAATAGACTGATAGCTACTAAAAGCACTATAACCTTGCTACTAATAAGCTACTTTTATTTAAAGCTATTATTAGAGTTATTAGCACCTATAAAGTCGGATTTAATGCTAAGTAATTCTAATATGGTATAAGGGACGGTTATAGATGTAATATATATAGAAAGGGAAGTCTCCCTTATAGTAGGCTTATATAGTTAGCAATAAGTTAGCTATTATAAAGTTATAAATAGACTAGAAGATATATATATCCTTATTATATATATAGATGTATTATAGGCAGTTAGTGATTTTTATTTATATAAGCATAGTAATATAGGTAATGCCCTGTAAGATTATAGTATACTTATTATTTTTAAGCTTAAGCTTAATATCTGCCTAGAAATGCATATATTAGGCATATTTATAAATGTTAGAATTTTTTGCCTTAGCTATTATAGCAGCTAAATTTGCCTATATACTTATAACACCCTAGGAATTATTAGTAGTAGATTAACTATAATTAAGTAATAAACTTATAGGCATTTAATAGTAATAAATACTATTAGTCTTCTTCTTTATTTCTTTAAATATTTTCTAGAAAAGAATACTAATTTAAGTAGGTATTTAATAGCTAGTTAATAGTAACTAAAACAGGAAAATTATAAGAAACTAATACTACTATACTCCTTATTATTCTAAAAGTAATAAGAGTATTTTATGCTATAGGCTATAATAATTAGTAATATAATAATAGAGTATAAGTAGTATACTTATTGTTATATATCTTCTTATAGGGCTTAGGAATAATAATATACTTAAGGAGATATATAGGTTTAGTACTATTAGGCTTTAGAAAGATCTACTAAGTTGCTGCTATATAGCTATAATAATAATAAGGAATTTTTTAGATACTAGTAGTAAGTTAGCTATAGCTTAGGGATGTAAGTATTTAGATAACATACTAACTAACTCTAAAAACAGGCATTATAATATCTAGCTTACTAGGAGCAGAAGGGGAAGCTATAAAAAAAGAGGCAGGAGATTAACTAGTATAAGGTATAATAACTAGTAATTATTAGCTATAAGCAAGCAGTATATATATAATATTAAGTATATAACTTATTAAATAAATAGAATAAAGGAAGAGATAAATATAATGTTAAAATCTATGTATATATTAATAAAAGGGGAGCAATAGTAGCAGCTAAGCTGTAAGAGAGTAAAAATATAATAGTAATAAAAGATAATATATAAGCAAATAATAATAAAGAAGAAAGGAAAAAATAGGCTAAAGAAAGAGGGGAAAAGACCTTTTTATAGCTAGATAGTTAGGCTACTAATCTAATGCACACGCCTGGATTAATAATATTATTTATATAATTAGGCACTAAGGTGCCTGGGAGCGATTTCTCTATAAGTAGTGTTAATACTATAATAAAGCAGTAAGCTATAAGCTAATATAAGCAGAGTATAGCAGCTTTAATAATAAAAGAAAGTTAGAAGTAAATTATAAGTAATAAGAAAAAACGGCTTTAGGTCTATCAGGCTTAGTAATATTATAAAGTAGATATTAAGAATAAGTATAAGCTAAAACCTAGTAAAGACCTTATTATAAGGTTATTATAAGATTAGATTTACTATTAAAAAGACAGAAAGCAGGGTAGGCTTAGCATAATATATATGCATTTAGTAAAGTTATAATAAATAATAATATATAAGTTATATATTTAAGAAAAGGGGCTTGCTAGGTTATAGTAAGGGAGCTATAAGGAAGCAAAGACTAAGGCTTAAAACTACTTATAGTAATTAAGGGCAATTACAAATAAAAAGAAGCGCTCTATTAGGAGAGTTATAAGATAAGAGCATAAGAGCATAAAGACCTACTAGAGTAAGCCACGCCCTAGCTATATATAGGTATATAAGGGGACAGGCCTTATAGAGAAATAAAGAGGCTAGTAAATATAGCATTTACATTACTAACCCTACCTATAGCTATCTAGCTTTAAGTACGCTTGACTACAGCCTTTACTCCACTAGTAGACCTCCAACCGTAACAATTCTAATAATAATAAAGATTTTTATTTAATTAAAGACCCTTAACTAAAAATATAAAACCTAACTAGAATAATTTCTAATAGTAATTAAAAAGCTCTTAACACTCTTAAAAGGCTTTATTAAAAAAAATAATATTCTAGAGAAGTATATAACTTTATTAATAAGAAGTTATTATATTTTAAAGAGAAATATTCTTAAACAGGAGTTTCCCCCTTACTTTACTTAAAAGCTTTTCTTATTATACTTTAAGATAAAGCCTATATATACTTCCTTAAATACTTTAGGGCAAAGATAATCCTATTTAAGGAAATAACTTAGAACATTAGAAATTACTTTAAAACACCTGAAAATAAAAGCTTTTATAAAATATAATTTGCTAATTTATGCCTTTATTATATTATTATAGGAGCGATCATCAAATTTAAAAAACCGCGGATATGACACGGTATTACGCCTAAAACGGAAAAGAAGCACGGAATCAGATTCCTTATTATTAATTACCCTCCCTAGTAATAGTATATTACATAAGGGAAGTAAGCAGCATAAGGGGCATAATAATTAATAAATTTTTGCATGGATCCGCGACTAATAAAGGATAAGGTGCTACTTAGGAAGAAATATAGCTTTAAGGAGAAAATCCTAGAGTAGTAATAATATAGGAAAAACTAAAGAATAAAATAAAATTACTAAAGGAATTAATAATAAAAGTTATTCTAAAGGCAGAAATAATGAAAGTATAAGCTTTTATTAAAACTATTATATAAATTACTATAAATATAAGAGGGGAGATAGCCTAAATAAGAACTAGTATAGAAGGCCTATAGGCTTTAATTATAAAGGCAGTTAATAGTAAGGTAGAAACCATAGTTAAGAAGGCAGTTAAGAAGGTAATAAAGGCTATTTTTAGGATTAGATTAGTGGTTAGGGGGACTTAAGTAACTATTATAGCTTATATAGTTATAGGGTAGAAAATAATAATCCCTTTAGCTTAAACAGAGGGTATGGTAATACTAGCCTGCTATTACAAGAAAGTAATAGTAAAGGGAAATACTATTAGTAAGACAGTTAGGAACAGATTGCTAAGGGAGATTATAAAGGTAGTAAATAGCGTTATTAATATAAAGAAGGTAGTAGTAGTATGCTAACTATAAAGTAAAGATATAGTTATTATATTTACTAAAGTAAGGAGAAAATAGAAGGAAAACACAGCTTAGGTAAGAGTTGCCTTTAGACCTAAGACGGAAGTAAATAGGAAGATGTTTAGTGTAATTATTAAGGGATTCCTAACACAATTAATAAACCATATTATAATTAAGGATATAAGGAAGAATATTAAAAAGGAGAATAGTTTAAATATAGTAAAGATAATAGTATGGAAGCTAAAGGGAATAGTAACAAGGGCACTACTAGTGGTTAGTGTTAAGGGCACTAAGACAGCAAACCGCCTATGCCATAAGGGAATAGTATACTAAGCAGAGATTTTTAATACTAAGCTATATAACAAGATAATCCACTTAAAGCAATATTATAACTACTATAAGATTAGGTATATTGCTAGGTACTGTAAGGAGGAGGCAAGATGCAGCAGGTATGCTATTAGAAAACACCCTAAGGGAAAGAGGACTTGCCTAATATTAATAGGCAAGGTATAAGAGAGATACCTAAATTATACAGGGGTATATCTAGCATAGTCTTAGCTATACTTAGTAAGTAATAATAGATAGCAGCAGGCTAGGGAGGCTTATGCTATAAGGCCGCTGTTCTTCCGCGGCCATCGGCCGGAGGCCATAATAGCTGCTATAGGCAAGGGTTATTATAGAGAAGAGACCAGGGGACTAACAGAGAGGCAGCTAAGAGAAAGGAGCATATAACTAAGAGGCCCTTTTGTAAAATAAACCTATAAGCTATGATTAGGATAACAAAGACCGGCAGAGGAAGGCATAATACTAGCCTTTTTACAACCAACAAGAAGGCAAAACAATACCAGAGCCAGCCCAACCAGGGTGCTCCATAACACATAATAGAGTATATAATTAAGGTTATATACTAGAATATATAAAATAAAAGCAATTTAGTATACCTAGCATTAGGGCATGGCATTAGCCCTAAGGTAATAGCTATCTAGAAACCAGGAGGTTATAATAGTATACCACTAAATCTATCTTAAGGGCACTATATATTAGCAATATACAGCAGAAGAATAGTAATTTATATATATTAAAAGGTTAAGACAGGACTTTAAACTATAGAAAGGGGGGAGGATTAGTGTAGTATTAAGCTATATAAAGTAAAGGTATATAATATCTATTCCCTAGCTTATAAAAGGAAGTAGCAGACGCCTTTACAACACTTTGCTAATACCTAGGCAAAGGGCCGGAGTGTGTTTATAGGGGACTTTAACTAACACTACCCCTTATGGGATAGATTTAGCCGAACCTCTTAAAGGTATAATAAAATATTGGAATTTATAATAAGGTAGCAACTCGGCCTAGCTATGCTGTTTAGGGAAGTAATAAGGAGAGAACATAGTAGCAGGGATAGCACTATTAACTATATATAAACCACTTACGACATTAGTATTAAATTTATTAGGCTAGTAGAAATCGCTAGATCTGACTATATGCCTTAGCTTATTAGCATTAAGACAAGCAAGGAATTAAGCAACAGCCTAGGGTTAGTCTGGGGTTAAAGGACAGCAGATAAGAACCTTATTATAGCAAAGGCTTTATACAGGCTTAGAAAGGAGGGGTTAGAGCTCCCGCTAAGCAACTAACAAAAAATTAATAACTATGTAAAATGGCTTACCTAGTAACTTATAAAGATAGCTAATATAGTAGCATTTAAACGACCTTAAGGGCGCAGTAAACTATAGCCTTAGTGGAATAAAAGGGTAAAGGATGTAATAGCAGAGGCAAGACGTGCTAATAGGCAGTAGTAGTATTAATAAATGTAGAAATTATAGCAGGCCTTAAAAGAAACTATAGGAAAACAGGATTGCATAATCTTAAAGGAAAAGAGAAGTAGTTAGTAATAGGTAGTTAGTAAGTTATCTAGGTCTAAAGGGAGCCTCTAGACCCTAAAGCGCTAGGCCTAGCTATAAAGTGGACTTCCTCCTAAGATGTAATAGGTCCTACTACTAACTTAGCTAGGAGATAATAGCAAGGAGGAGATAGTAAAGGTTATATACAAGGGTAAGGCAAAGGCATTTATAAAGAGGTTCTTTTCTTTATCTGCGGCTAGGGCTCTAGATCTAGAGATAGAGGCAGAGATAAGATACTATAGTAATAATCAGGTGGCTCCTGTGTTTATAGAGGAGGAAATTAAAGAAGTTATAAAGAATATGGTAAGTTAGAAAGCCCTAGGGCCGGACAAGCTGCCAACGGGTTTCCTTAAGCTATATAAAGCAGCCCTAATATTATATTTAATACGTCTTACTAATGCATACTATGGTTTAGGACACTATCTAGCCACCTTCTAACGAGCAAAGGTAGTAGTTTTATATAAACCTAGGAAAACCCCTAAGGAGTTAGGCAGACCGGGGGGATAGAGGCTGATATTACTATTAAACACAATAGGAAAAGTAATTAAGGGAGCTATTATAAGGAGGATTACTATTACAACAGAGAAAGGCTATATACTACTAAATATACAGATAGGCAACAGGGCTAGTAGATTAATAAAGGTAGCACTAAGCACGCTAAAAGAGGTTGTAAGGATAGCATGGCATTACTAGGGGATAGCATTATTACTATAGCTAGATATCACCGGGGCATTTAACACTATTAGCTATAAATAATTAATTTGCACTATAAAGGAGTTAGGACTGCTAGGGTAAATAGCCAGATAGGCATAGGGCTTTACGTTAAAAAGGAGAGCATAATTAGCGTTTAACAGACGTATTACTAAGGATATCTAAGTTACTATAAGGGTTCTGTAAGGGTCGCTAGCGTTTCCTATCCTCTTCCTGCTTTATACTACGCTACTATATTAAAGACTAGCAGTAGTAGAATTAATATTAACATTAGGGTTCTTAGATAATATAAATATTATAGTATATAGAAAAATAGCAGAGGAGATAAAAGTATAACTAGAAAGAGCCTGGAGAATATATAAGAAGTAGTTAAAGGAGTACGGGCTAAGGTTTAACCTAGGGAAGAACAAGCTAATGTACTTTATAAGGAAGAGGCAGGCAATTACAACAACAATCTAACTTAAAAAAGCAACAATACAACCAACACAATTAGCGCAATTCCTAAGGGTTTAGATTTACTAGAAGCTTCATTAGTTAACCTATATAGAGAAGGTAAATACTAAATTATTACAGCAGAAGTTAGCACTTATAGCGCTAGCTGTATTTACATAGAAATGCCGACTAGAGTATGTAAGATCCCTTTATATACAGGTAATAAGAAGCACAATAGCTTATAAAGCTAGGATATACCATACCTATAGCAAGCCAGAAGGGGTAGCATAGGGGGTAGCAAAGGTATTTATAAGGGAATAAAACAAATGCTTAAGGCAGGTTACAGGGGCGTATAAGGCAACGCCAGTAACACTCTTAGAGATAGAAGCAGCAGTGCCGCCAGTAGATCTGTACCTTAATTATATTAAACAACAATTCTACTAAAGACTTAAGAATAGTAGCATAGGCAAAAAGATATAACAGGCCTGTATTATTATTATTCATATACGCTAGGTAGCTAGAGCCACTAACTAGTCCATTAACTAACTTCTTAATATAGGAAAAACCCTAAGATGGGGAGAAAACCCATATTCTTCTATATAGCTCCCGCTAAGCCTTTAGTATAAAGTCTTTATTATTTCCAACCATTAGTATAAAATATCTGCCAGTTCCCCGGAACTACAGACAATAACAGAAGTATAGTTATGCTTTATATAAAAGGTTAGTATATTAGTAAAAACCCCCTATAAGCACCTCCCCTCCTAGTCCAGCTCTTTCTCCTCTATCCTATTATTTCCGTTGCCTCTGGTCCCTTTCTCAACCTTATTATTATATATCTGCCACGCCTTACTAAGCTCCTCCGCTAACCTGTACTGCTAAAGTCACCTAGTTAAAAGCACCCACTTTATAATATTTAGTGCTAGCTTTTTGTTATTAAGTACCGCCCTAAGTTCCTACAGATCTCTTATTATAAGCACTACTAGAATTAGTCTTAGATAGTTATATTCTAGGTATAACAAAATAAGGTAGTAAATATCCTTATCTCCTCCCTAGTATTAATATATTAGTAAAGTTACCTTAGGTACCTATCTATTATAAAGGAAGGCATTTAGCCTTATTTTTTCTGTTTAAAGCTAAACTAGAGCTATAGATTTATACTTAAGCAGGCTATTATAAAGCTTTACTATCTTTTTTATACTCTTAAAGTTAGGTTTCTTATTTATTGCTATTACTTTTGCCCGTTTTCTTCTTACCTAAGCCTTATGCCTCTACTAAATCCACTATTTTTCCCACTCCCTCTCTAATTCCTATCTAGCTATAAGGCTACTAGGGAGGGAGGGGGGGCATTAGGAAACGCCTTATAGTGATTATGTCAGCAGCCTCTTCCTTAGCATCGTAGCTACAATGCTATTAAATTACAGGCTATAACAGGCCTGTAATTTAATAGCATTACAGCTATAACGCTAAGGAAGAGGCTGCTAACATAATTACTATAAGGCATTTTCTAATGCCCCCCCCCCCCTCCCCTAGTAGCCTTATAGCTAAATAAGAATTAGAGAGAGAGTGGGAAAAACAGTAGATATAATAAAGATATAAGGCTTAAGTAAGAAAAGAACGGGCAAAAGTAATAGTAATAAATAAGGAACCTAACTTTAAGAGCATAAACAAGATAGCAAGGCTTTATAATAACCTATTAAAGCATAAATCTATAGCCTTAGTATAGCTTTAAATAAAAAAAATAAGGCTAAATGCCTTCCTTTATAACAAACAGGTGCCTAAGGTAATATTACTAATATATTAATACTAGGGAGAAAATAAGGATATTTACTACCTTATTCTATCATACCCAGAATATAACTAACTAAGGCTAATCCTAGTAGTGCTAATAATAAGAGACCTGCAGGAACTTAAAGCAGTGCTTAATAATAAAAAGCTGGCACTAAATATCATAAAGTAAGTGCTCTTAACTAAGTAACTTTAATAGTACAGGTTAGTAAAGGAGCTTTATAAGGCATGATAGATACGTAATATTAAGGCTAAGAATAGGACTAAAGGTAATAGAAACAATAGAATAAAGGAGAAAGAGCTAGATTAAAAAGGAAGGTACTTATAAGGGGTTTTTACTAATATACTAACCTTTTATATAAAGTATAACCATACTTCTGTTATTGTTTGCAGTTCTAGGGGAACTGGCAGATATCTTATACTAATAGTTAAAAACAATAAAAACTCTATATTAAAGGCTTAGCGGGAGCTATATAAAAAAATATGGGTTTTCTCCCCTATCTTAGGGTTTTTCCTATATTAAGAAGTTAGTTGATGAACTAGTTAGTGGCTCTAGCTACCTAGCGTACATGAATAATAATATATTATTATAGAATATCTAATAAAGAATAAGTTAGAATACTTAGAAATCCTTCTTAATTAACTTATAAAGATATTTAATAGCCTTTATAACCCTCTTAAGCAAGATATAATCCTTCTTTATTAAGTATAACAAGTAATAAAAAATAACAACAATTTTTACAATACTAAATTTAGGAATGTGCTAACTGTTACATGATGGTATCGTCACGTAGTCGGTTGGAAGCAACCGTAAAGCTGTTATTAACGTTATTATAAAGGGGTTATCAAACGCACCTATATATACTACTATTAAGTCATATAGTTAAGTGTATTCTGTGTAAGTTGTTATTATTATTGTTTTAAGTCTTACTAGCTGTATAATAAATCCGTCCTATATAGGTAGGGATCTGACATTGCGGATTATCCCGTAATAAGTGCCCCTCCCTTGAAGATGACTATTCCGGTCATCCTCCGGATTTATCTAAGCTAGTATTAATATATATAAAGAAAAACTTTTATCTGTAAAAGAAAGCAATTTAATCTGTAACATATCCTCCCTGTATTAGTCTAGTTGCATCTAATCTACCAGAAATGTTGCTTAAATAGTAGTAAATAATCCAATAATAACTACTTATAAAATTCAAAGATAAATAAACATTTTGGTCTAAGCGAAATAAACTATAATAAAAGGAAATTTAATCTAGATAGTATAAACCTATTAACTATAGTTAGATCTATCTTAGTTATACCTAGATATTTACTTCTTAAAGTCCTTGTCTACATAAGCCTTATAAATTTACACTATAAGCTGTTAATAGAGATATAGATTGCGGAATGTCTTTATCTACTTATGTTATTATAGCTATAAGTGACTCGTTAGAGAGTAACTATATTGCTAGCGACCTCTGGTTATATGCTTCTAGGAGTCGCCATATTATAAGTAATTCTCTTATCTAAGGTGTTATAGTTATATTGTAATAATGCTGCTAACTATTAACTATAGTGATAACTTACGTAAGAGAATAGAAAAGACTTAGGTTAAACTAAAAATAAAAACATTATACCTCTAAAGACTTAGTAGACTAATAAAGGGAAGCTATATAAAGGGGAAAGAGTTAGGCTATAGGAAGAGAGGCTTTCCTCTTAGAAGTAGGAGAGGTGGCCTGTGCCCTTCCTTAAGGTGTGTTAGATATCTTAAGTTATCCTCTGCTTTTGAATTTATATATAAAGGTCCTTTATACGTTTAAGCTAGGTATATTAAAGGTAGTTCCGTGGAGATTATTAGGGTATTATCACTTTTAGGCAGAAGACGGCCACTAGCCATGCCATCTCATTCTTACTAGAGGTGAAATTTTCCTATATCTAAACTATATAGCATAGAAACCATAAGGAAAGCAACAGTCCTCTAAATACAACTTTTTCTATAATTAATCCATTTGCTACAATGCCCTTTACAACACAGCTAAACCTTTAATCTAAGTTATACATTTTATAATTAAATAGTAATCTATTTAGAGCCATGCGATTTTTAGGGACTGCTTCTAACATTAGACAGCGTGATATATTAGCCAAAATTTTAGTCCTTATGCTACTATATAAGGGTCTCCTATTTGTCTAATGTTTTAGCTAATTCCGCGTTCTTAGTTATAGATTCCGTTATTGTTTTCTGCCTTTTTATAGCACTATTAATATTACGTCCATTTTTAGAAGGCGTCTTTTGCTTTGCCTTTTTTAGTAATAACTTAAATAAGCTCGTGTTTAATATAGTTACCTTTATTACTCCTGTGGCTAACCTTATTCTTTTACTAGCTAGTAAATTTAGTTTAACTAGGCTGGTTAGCTTCTTACTTATTACAGGCAAGGTTATCTTTCTAGCTGCGGATTCTGGCAGAGGCGTTTAAGGAGTAGGCCTAGTAGTTTTAATATTCCTGGCCTTATTCTCTAGTACTGCCATTCTAGCTAAGGTCCTTATAATATGCCTATTAATAATCTTAAGACTGGCTTTTACTGTGCTAAAAGACTCCTTATAGGCCTTAATATCCCCTTTAAGCATGTTAGTTCTGTCTTTAAGTTTACTAAATTATACGTTAGTAGCTTAGTCCGCTAGCCTTAACTCTATCTTTTTTAAGATAGTCTTTTTAGCCGCTGCTTTGCTTATTAGCCCGCATTGTTTAGCTAAACCTTGTATTAGATTCCTCTGGTCTGCTAGTTCCTTCCTTAGTGCATTAGTATCCTATTAAGTGGTTGCGGTTTTATGCTCTTTACTAGCATTAATAATCCCCTATTAAAAACCTATGCTTAAGAGATTAACTTATCCTATAGTAGTAAGTGCCCTAGCTATAAAGCTATTAATGCCTCCTAACTTGTTGTAGTATCTAGCTATAAGTACTTCCTCTTTTAATAGCAATCCCAGTTACTACTCTCTAGATCTAGCTTAGTTATCTGTCTATCTGCTATTAAGGAATTGTGCTACTACCTGCTTAATACAGAGTTTAACATTCTGGATGACTAGGGTATTAGCTAGGCATTTAGTTTTCTTCTGCCTGTTATTATCGGCCGCTGGAATTAATTCCTTAATAAGGAAAATCTATTATACTACTCTAATCCATAGTGCATATATAGGGTCTATCTTTACAATAGAGAATCCGTTTCTATTAATTTATACCCCCTAGGCCGCAAAATCTTTAGAGCAGGTATAGATAGCATTTATTGCGCTCTATATACCATCTCCAGCCTAATATCGCTATGTTCTAAAAGGCTTTAGTTCTATATTACCTCTTATAAATAACTCTGTCTCCTAGTGCTAATAGTATTTATTTATATAACTAAAATAGTAAATTAGCTTACTAAAGTCTAGTTCCTTTAGTCTGTTCTGTATTTTCTATATAGTTATAAGAGGATCTTAACTTAAACCACCAGCAGGGATCCCTTTAGTTATAGGGGTATTAGTAATTATCTTACCCTTTCTTACGTTCTAAAGGCGCTTTACTGCCGCCTAGCCTCCAGGGCTAAGCATCTCTTTAGATATATTAACATTAGAAACATTATTCTTATAGTCCGTATTTGCTCTAAAGTTCTTATCCTTATCCTTAGCTGTGGTCTCTATATAGCATTAATAGGCAGTTATTAGGTTAGCATATGCCTTTTCCCTCTGCTTATCTTCTTACTAAGCCTTAGCTGTCTAGTTATAAAGGGCGGAATTAGTGTCCCTAGCTACTCTTGCCTGGTTTCCTTTAAAAGATAGCTTTACTAACTTAGTTATTATTCTTTACTTCTCCCTATAAAATAGCAAAAACTTAACTAAAACATTAGAATTAAAATCCTTTATATGGAACTTATCCTTTATATCTCTTGTAATATATGTTAGAATTATCTAAGAGAGGGCAATAAAAGTAAAAAATAAAATAAAATAAAAGAAAGACTTAAAGTGCATAATAATTAAAAGCAAAAATAGAAGGTTAAAAAATAAAGAAAAACAGGGAATTCTAGCGTGTTAAAAAGTGCGGATAAGGGGTTAAGTGAAAAGTAAAGTGAAATTATAAGTAGTGTTATAGGAAAATGGGGTCATGTGTTTCTACCTATAGTAATTACGTAGGGTCCTGCAGGATGTTAGATCCTGCTAACCTTAAGGCATTATTAGCACTCCTGCCTTATAAGCCCCTTCTTCCTATACTCCTTATCCTAGTTAATTAAATGCTTCCTTAGATATTTATTTATTAACTCTAATGCGTTTACCTTTATCTTGCTTTTATTAATCTACTAGTTATCTTTAGCAGTATATTCTTTTTATCTTATAAGATAAGCTACCTTAGAGCTTTGTCCCTTAGTGTAGTAGATTTTCACCTTATATAAGATAATCCGCTTAATTTCCTAGTAATCAGCTTTGCCGCTCCCTTTTAGATTAATTAGTAGAGGGGGTGTTTCCTCCTTGCTAAAGGGATCTCCGCCTTAGTGCAGTTTCCATATATATGCAATTAATACTACTAAATACACCCTTAAGTTTAATGGAAATTTAAGTTAGTATAATAAATAGTTTACCTTTTTAAGAACCTTATATGGTCCTGCTCTCTATAGTAACTATTTCTTCTTTAGCTTTCCTAAAAGCTAGTATCCTTTATATAGTTATAAGTATACCATGTCTCTAACGTTAATATCCACCGGGTTATGTTAGGAGTTGTATCTGATTTTAAATAGGGCGGTAGTAGTGGTTATTATAAGTTAAGCCTCTTTTTAATAAAGCTTGTAAAGTGCCTTTAAGTCCTCTTCCCCTAGCTGTGTATTAGAAATTGCTTGCTCTAGAAGAAGGTTAATAAGGTCTAGCGGTTTAAGCCCATATAACAACTTATTAAGCGACTAGTTAATAGCTATAGCCACCGTATTGTTAAGATAGTGCTATAACACTAGAAGGATTAATACCTATAGTACTATTAGATTCATTACAGTGTAATAGCAAATAGCTATAATTACTATCTAATTCTTCCGTTTAGCTACTCCATCCGTCTGTAAGTAGTAGGCAGTTGCTATTAGGAATTTAACTCCTAGCTTAGTAAATATAGCCTGCTAAATCTTAGAAATGAATTTAAGGTCCCTATTACTAACTATTTACTATAGTAGTCCCTAGTCTATAATATATAAAGCTTAAAGAAGCAGTTCTGCCTATGTAAATACTAAATACGTTATATTCCTGGGGATTAAAAGGGTTCTCTTGCTAAACAGACAGTTTACTAGGCAAAGGGAATTATACTTCAAGTATCCTTCTATAGCCTATATAGTGTTTGCTAAGTCCACCTCTGGCATATTAGTAATAAAGTCCAGAGAAATCATGTAAAAAGGCATTAGTTTTAACTATAAAGGTTTTATTTCTCTGGTCGCTCTATCCTTTAAGATAGAGTTCTTCTAATAAGTCATGTAATATGCTATATACTTCCGGATTTGCTTAGATATCTTTAGAAAACAAACGCTATATAGACCTTTTATTATTCTACTAATTCTAAAGTAGTAATAGTTATTATACACAGTTCTTAGCATAGTTTTAATATAGCTGCTTAAAATGTATAGTTATCTAAGCCCTTCTCTATCCTTATAATAAAATAGGCCCTTATCTGTAAGGTCCTAGCCATAGAGTAAAATTTGCAGTTGGTTCTGTCCTTACTTTAGCTGCTTTTGCTAGAAATCCTTAATACTCTTAATTATCTAATAATATTATAGGTTAAATTTATACCCTGCTAATATCTCCTTTTTTAATAAGTTATCCATTATAGCCACTACCTAATAATTCTAACAGAAGTATACACAGGCGTCTAATTCATTATACATACTGTGGTTTGCCGCCTCTTAATAGCTAACATCCACTAAAAGTCGTAATAAGGCATTGGGTATAACATTAAGAATTCCTAGCATATAGGTTACCTATAATTTAAACTACAACAGATAATTCGCCACCTTAGCCAATTTCAGGTTAGCCTTGTTAAGGTCTATTATAGCTAAAGAGGTGTATTTAATAATACCTTTAGCAGGTACATGGTCAGTTAGGATGTTAACTAGATAACAGTTAGATTAAGCTATTTTTCGTAGTTTCTGCATTACTTAAGTAATTGTAGCTACCTCTGCCTTAGTTAATCCATACTGCTTTTTAGCTACAGATATTAGATAAGAGAAAAAAAGGATTAGGTAAAGTTTTATAGCTATAATATCCTTACTAGGTATACTTTTTCTATCCTACTCCTTATATAGTTAAAAAGCATACAGACTAAAACCTTCCTTATAATCATTAATCTTAAAAAATAATAGTTGCTTTAGATTATAGTGCTATAGCAGTATTTTCTTACAAAGCATAGTCTTTAGTACTTTAAAGGCCGCTTCCTTATTTTTTATAGAGACAAAGGATTTTTCTTATGCCTTTCTCTTACACACCTGCTTTAAGGCTCCTACTAGTAACTTATTATGTTTATAAAGTTCACGTACAAGTGCCGTCTTTTAAGTCTAT
Source organism: Aciculosporium take MAFF-241224 (assembly GCA_000222935.2). Taxonomy (NCBI): domain Eukaryota; kingdom Fungi; phylum Ascomycota; class Sordariomycetes; order Hypocreales; family Clavicipitaceae; genus Aciculosporium; species Aciculosporium take. The sequence goes on along the minus strand of AFQZ01000126.1, from coordinate 61,151 downwards.
AGTAGTTAGATCCGTAAGTTAAACTAAGGGATTCCTGCTCTTAAAAATCCTGCCATACTAATAAAGGTTTTTAAGGTTAACAAGTTGCAAGGAATTTCTATTTACTAGAACGACTTAATCCTGTTGTTTGTGTTAATAATTCCGTTAGTATTAACTATAAATCCGAGAAGTTAGATTAAATAATATCTAATAAAAGACTTAGTTGCTGTAATATATACCTTGTTTTCCTCTAGGACTTTTAAGACTATCTTAAGGTGTTTAAGATAATCCTTAAGGGTGTCAGAAAAAACAATAATATTATTAATATAAACACGAACAAAACTTTAGTATAGTTAGAAAATGCAATCCATAAATCATTATACAAAAGCCGGCGAATTCTTGTACCCTATTAACACGACTTGCAATGCTTCTAGCCCTTTTTTAGAGATTACCACCATACGATTCTGGTGTTCCTCTTGTACTAGAAGCTAATAGAAAAAACCTATTATATCAAAAATCGATTTCCACTCCTTACTGCAAGTATCCTATATAATGTCGCCTTGGTCTAGCAACAGATACACGTTTAGCATAGTTGTTACAGGATAATTCGCGATGTCGGATCCCCACCTATATAGGACGGATTCGTCACGCAGCTAGTGAGACAAGAAAACAACAACCTTACACAATGCACTTAACTATATAACTTAATAACAGTATATACAGGTGCATTTAATGACCCCTTTATGATAATGTTAATAACAGCTTTACGGTTGCTTCCAACCAACTATATGACAAACCCACTACATAACAACTAGTAGCAATTGCTCGCGTCCTTTGTGCAAGGTTTCAACTAAAAATTAAGGACTTGCTGCTTTTAGTTAGCAAGACATATTAAGTTAAATTACTGGATTGCTAGGTCCTGACTAGCAAGGCTGTAACAGCTAAAGAGTTAGGGTTACTATTATTAATAAGCAAGGCAGTGTGCTAAAACGTTAGATTTGCTACCTATAGCAAGGCTATAAGCCAAGAGGTGAGAAGGATTTAATAGAACTTATATTTAAATTAATAAGTCAGCGCTAGGAATTAGACAACCACCAACCGCGCACTATAATAATTACCAAGGGAGAGCTTTATTGTGTTTATAAGCTTTATAAATACCTTAAGCAAAATCCTAACCCTCTTAGTTTTAGAGGAAGACCAGTAACTACTAACAACGAGGTTAAGGACCTTTCCTGCCTAGGAAGTTACGAATTCCGTAAAGGAAAGATTTACCAGACCTTAGAACCGCTATAACCAGTTAACCTAGTCCCTATACATTACTTATAATTTAGAGAAGAGCTGATTCTAGCACGACAAACACTAAAAAAGGCTAAGAAGGAAGGGCTTCTTAAACCATTAGCAACTAAACCTAAGGTAACATTATTAAGGATTAGAACCACCCTGCCTAGGACTGCACCTCTTACAGAACCAGAGACTTTAACAGCTATAATACCTCTTAAAGAGCCAGAAACCTCGCTTGTTATTACACCTGTTAAAGAACCAGAGGCTTTTTAACTTGCAGAATCATTAAGCATTAGGGATATTATTTCAACTATGGTTTCCAGTCCTAAGCCAGACAATAACCCTAAGGAGACCTTAGGAGGCAACGAAACACAAGAAACAGCTTTATCTAGCAGGAGATAACAGAAATAACCAGCTGTTATCATACAACTCACGTTACTACTAAAGCAGAATCCAGCATCTAGCAAAGAATCCACAGGAAGCAACAAGTCAGTTTACTACAAGTCTTCTACTTATATAGACTTTTAGAACAATAAAGACCACAGAGAAACGGGGAACCTTATTATGTTAACACGTACGGGAGGGTTTGCAATACCCAAAGATTCAACTAACCCGGATGAGACGATGGATGAGACTATATAAGGGGTAAAAGGTCTGCTAATAACAGAGAATCCTGTTATGCCTGAAAGAGAGAAAGAGCAGTTAGCTGGAAAGTTGTAATCTTCTAGGGACCTATAACCCCCTAGAACTAGCAAGGGGAGATAAGTACGCCGGGATTTAACAGATACTAAGGAAGCGTTTAACATTACAGCAGGGCACAAGCCAGAACCTAAAACCAAGAACACTATTAGCAAAACCTTAGCTTATAAAATCCTATAAAGCATTAAGAGAGCAGCTAAAATACAGGAGAAAGTGTGCAAAGTAATAAGGGCAATACAGAAGTTACAGAGATAAATTAAAGAAAACCTTGCTTACCCTGTGGAAACCGACTTCTAACGACGGATAATAGAAACCCAAGACAACATCTCGAACACTCTAGTCGGCCTTACTTTGCAAATAAGGGAGTTAAACCGAATTATAACGGCCTCTATAGACTAGATGTAGGCAGATCGCTAGGACTAGCAGTTGAACATAGTGCTAATTACATAAGAACCGTTTAAAGCAATAACAACAGGAGATAACATGACTTAGTAGCTAAACCTGCAGCAGACCAGACCTACCCTACTAGAGCAAATTAGCCAGAACTCCGGTTAGTAAAGGGGTAAAACGACGGGCATAATACTTAAGCTAATAAGGTCTTAAGACTACCTAATTAAAATAAGCGACTTAAGAGAAGCAATAGGGCTTGTATAAGGACACACTAGTGCAAGCAAATCTCACTAACTAGAAGTAATAGACCTCTTACTGCACAATTAAAATTCACCTAAATTATAACAGGAATTTGGATATACAAGTCAATGCAATAACACTAAGACCTCTTTTAACTCACCTTATGTAGTTTTAGTCTATAATTAACGGTTTCCCCTTATAAAGAGACATAAGTCTTCATAATAAGCAGGATTTCTACAGCACTAACCGACCGCCGGACAAGGAGGCACTTTATTAAATCCTTAGGTGACAACATTAGCACCCTAATAAGGTTTTCCCCCTAGGGACGTATAAACCTTTGGTTTACTAAACGTCAGACAAGGAGGCGCTCCTTTAAATCCTTAAGTGACAACATCAGCACCTTAATAAGGTTATCCGTTAGGGGATATGCAAAATTATACCCTATTAATAATAAAATACTAGCAGTAAAGATAAGACTCTAAGGAGCACAGAGGTTATAAACAGAGGGAGACATACTACACCAGCGCTTAACAATACTAATACTCCTAGTTACTGCTATATCCACCTACACGACAAGGTAACGGGTATATAGAAGGACCTTCTGGAAACAGTAACACGGGATGATATACGAATCCACCTTTAACTTTCCTATAATAAGGAAGTAAATATAGCTACAGAGCGGATGGTTATAGTAATAAAGCAGGTGGTTATGGAGATAGTTACTACTATACTAAAGAGCCTTATAATAACCAGCTAAGCCAAACACCAGGATACTAAGAACAGGATACCTTCTAACTAGAACGTGATCTAGGACGGGATTCTAAGCCTAAAAGGGCTCCTAGAGAGGAAGGGTTAGTAAGTTTAACCTAGAAGATCTAGGACATTAGACTTCTAGACCTAAAACCAGATGTGGTGGACACAGGTAATAAATTCATCTTATACAAAGGAAAAACCGCTGTTTTTTCAGACCCTAAGCTTTAGATTTAAGCAGTAAAAGAGCACCTATTTAGAGCACTACTAAACCAGAAGGAGGTGTTACTTTGTAATATCTAGCAACTATTCCATAGAGAAGCAATAACCTAGTACTAATAGCACTTAGATAAATCCGAAAAGGAACGGATTTTTACTAGCATTAATAGTGTTATTAAGGCAGTATAAAAAGAATTCTATATAAGGACAGAGAATGTAGTAATAAAGCTTAAGCAGGCTAAGTACACCTAAGAAGATGTTATAAATAGCGTTTTTATTTAGGACTTTATAGCTTAAATCTTTTAGTATGCCAGAGTAAACGGAGAGATAATAAATCTATAGCTTTTAGTACGCTTTAGGATAAAATTATGTCCTAAGCTAAAGAAGCTATGCCTAGATCCCACTAAGGGCACAAAGCGCAATAAATACCTTAATATAGTAGACAGAAAACGCCGCGATTTATGTTAAGAAATAAAGGAGTAATAGAAGTCCTATTACTAGGAAAAGACTAAAGGAACAGTAAAAGCCTACCTTTATAATAATAAATCCTTAGACTTAAATAAATCTAAGGGTAAAAGAGTAAAGGCCTACTAGAATCATTATTATAAGGATTGCAACTAAAGGAGAGGAAACTGTTTTTAATAGGATAACTTTTAGTAATAATATCCCTACTGCACATGCATTAAAGAGAGATTAAGCGGCCTAAGGGATTATAATTAGGGAGACTAAAGAAGGCCGCCAGTCCTATACCAGGAATGGGTTTGTTAAAATAAACTACAGCAGGACTAGAATCAATCTTAAAGGTCCTAGTAGTATAATAATAACAGACTATGCCAACTAAAAGTTAGAAAAGAGGACCCTATAAAGAAGTAAGCAGACTCTTAGACTAAGGAAGGCAGGGCCTATAGCTAAGAAGACAAATCTTAGAGAGATAATAAAGGAAAAGAGAAATCCTTAGAGAAAAAAGATTACAGAGGGAATTAATCTAGAGAGCAACGGAACCTTTACTAAGGGGATTAATTCTACTTAAGACGATTTAGGCAATAGGAGCGTCTAAACTAGGAACCCTATAAAGTTATGGTTCTGGATAACAATTCTAATACTAGAGAGCAGAAGCAGCATCTGGTAGACTCTGGATACTATTTGGCCGGAGAAGGAAGTCTATTAGAGGACAATAAATACAACAAGTCTAACTTTATAAATGTGTACTTTACTATAGAAGGTAGTAAAGCACACCTAACGTTCAACTATAACTCTAAAGGAGGGGAGGTTAAATCTAATTTTATTAGCGCTTTCTATATAGCAGAGGAGGGAGACTTAGACTAGGAGAATCCTACCTCTTTAACCGCAGAGACTAGCGAAATAAAGGCTCCTAATGGAAGAAGGCAGGAAGAGCCTAAGGAAGAGAAGGAAATTGTTAAAGCTTTTACAACTAGAGTCAACGTTACACAAGACACCGCGACTTAGAGTTTAAATAAGCCAATTTTAACAGGAGGTCTGTAAGAAGACCAGGTAATTAAGGCGGTATCTAGACCACAGGAGATTAACATTAAGGGAAGGAAGCAGATAAATACCTTCCTTAAAATGCTAATTCAATTCCATGACAAGGGACCCGACCATATAATCTGTGTGGACACCAGAATATTGTTGATTTTAGCTGACAAACAGTGGCTTTAGCAACATAGGACGAATATAAAGTGGGAAAAGTAAGACCCGAAACCAGTAACAGGAGTAGCTTTGGCCTTTGTTATTATGGAAAGGGCCACTTTTAACTTTTATGTTCTAGGAATTATAAGAGGAAAAAACATCCAAGGTTACTTCATAGTAACCGCAGACGTCATGCTAAATCTAGGACTAAAATTGTTAATTGGCATAAGTTTCCTCTATAGCTTTAGAGTAAAAATTGATTTTATTAATCTAAGGTTGGTTTTTAGGTTAGTGCACAACATAATAGTACCAGGACGGATGTTTTAAGACGCTTGCTACATGCCAGCTTAACGGGTAATAGCAGCACATAATGTTGTAATTCCACTAAATTTGACGTGTTGGGTACTGGTAACTTAAAAGAATCTTCCTAGCAGAGAGGAGACTAGTGTTTACTATGTTATGTTATCTAATTCTGTCTTCCCAGATAACATTCTTAACCAGGGAAATAAGAAAAGGATGCTAGTAATAAACGACTCTAACAGGGCCGTATGGATTAAATAGAACAGCAAAGTAGGTTGACTTAAGGCAGCTACAAGCCTTAATTCGAATTTCGCTATTCCGGACGTCTACTAGTACACAGCATTTTTCGGCAAAGACATTAAGATAGAAAAGACAGAAAAGAGTCCGGAAAAATTCAATAACAACCTAGATCCTAAAGTCATCAATAGAGGTATTCCATTATATAAAGTATCTTGCCCGGAGGACATACCTTTCGTTAAAAACAAGTTTAAAGTGCAAATTGCCAACATTAATCCAGAAGCAGCTACTAAGTTACGGGATCTAACCGATAAGTACAACATTTACTACAATAGAAGAGTGGTACTAATGCTAGAGGAAGACAAGATAAGAGTTAACTTCGTTAACAGCTGGCAGAACCAGGTTAAGCTAGTAAGGAAGTACCCTCTTAGGCATAGAGATTAGGAGAAATTCGCTGAAGTTTATAATGCCATATACCTAGCAGGCAGGATGTTTTAGTTAATAAAGCCAGCACCTGTAGCCTACCCTGGTTTTGTTATTTAGAGAGATGCAGAAAAGACTAAGAAAGGTCGAGTCATTATAGATGCCAGACCTCTTAACAACATCACCATGCCAGATGTATATCCGTTGCCAGACTAAGGCAACATTATGCAGGATACCCACAGTAAAGAGTAGAAATTAATTTTCAACGTAACAGGCTTTTTCCACTAGCTTCTAGTACAAGAGGAACACTAGAATTGCATAGTAGTAATCTCGGAAAGAGGGCTAGAAGCGTCGCGAGTCGCGTTAATAGGGTATAAGAACTCGCTGGCTTTTGCATAATAATTTATGGATTGCATTTTCCGACCGTACTAAAGTTTTATTCGTGTCTATATTAATAATATTATCGTCTTTTCTAACACTCTTGAGGATTATCTTAAACACCTTAAGATAGTCTTAAAAGTCCTGGAGGAAAACAAGGTATACATCACAGCAACTAAGTCTTTTGTTAGATATTACTCAATCTAACTTCTTGGCTTTATAGTTAATACTAACGGAATTATTAACACGAACGACAGGATTAAGTCGTTCTAGCAGATAGAAATTCCTTACAACCTGTTAACCTTAGAAACCTTTATTAGTATAGCAGGATTCCTAAGAGCAGGAATCCCTTAGTTTAACTTGCGGATCCGACTACTACAGACTTAAAAGACAGCACTTATACATGAACTTTGTAAACGTAACAAGTTACTAGTAGGAGCCTTAAAGCAGGTATGCAAGAGAAAGGCATAAGAAAAATCTTTTATCCCTATAAAAGATAAGGAAGCGGCCTTTAAAGCACTAAAGACCATGCTTTGCAAGAAAATACTACTATGGCACTACGATCTGGAGCGACTATTGTTCTTTAAGATTAATGCTTATAAGGAAGGTTTTAGTCTATATGCTTTCCAACTATATAAGGAGTAGGATAGAAAAAGCATACCTAGTAAGGATATTACAGCTGTAAAACTTTGCCTAATCCTTTTTCTCTCTTGTCTAACATCTACAGCCAAGAAGCGGTATGGATTGACTAAGGCAGAGGTAGCCGCAATTGCTTAGGCAATGCAGAAACTGCAAAAAATAGCTTAATCTAACCGTTATCCAGTTAACATCCTAACTGACCATATACCTGCTAAAGGTATTATTAAACACACCTCTTTAGCCACGATGGACCTCAACAAGGCTAACCTAAAATTAGCCAAGGTGGCGAATTATTTGTCGTAGTTTGAATTATAGGTAACCTATATGCTAGGAATCCTTAACGTTATACCTAATGCCTTGTCACGACTTCTAGTGGATATCAGCTACTAAGAGGCAGCAAACCGCAGCATATATAACGAATTAGATACCTATGTGTACTTCTATCAGAATTATCAGGCAGTGGCCGTAATGGATGACTTGTTAAAGAAGGAGATATTAGCAGGGTATAAATTTAACCTGCGATATTATTAGATAATTAAGAGCATTAAGGATTTCCGGCAGAAGCAGCTAAAGCAAGGACGGAACTAACTACAAATTCCACTCTATAGCTGGGACCTTACGGACAAGGGCCTACTTTATTATAAGGATAGAGAAGGGCTTAGACAACTGTGTATTCCGAGCAGCTGTGTTAAAATCGTGCTAAGAACCGCACATAATGACTATTACTACTTTGGAATTAGCAGAATAATAGAAGGTCTGCACAGCGTTTGTTTTCCGAAGATATCTAAGTGAATCCGGGAGTATGTAGCATATTACACGACTTATTAGGAGAACTCTGTCTTAAGGGATAAAGCAACCAGAGAAATAAGACCTTTGCAGTTAAAACCAATGCCTTTTTACACGATTTCTCTGGACTTTGTTACTGATATGCTAGAGGTAGACTTAGCGAACACTATGTAGGCTATGGAAGGATACTTAAAGTATAATTCCCTTTGCCTAGTAAACTGTCTGTTTAGCAAGAGAACCCTTTTAATCCCCGGGAACACAACGTATTTAGTATCTACATAGGCGGAACTGCTTCTTTAAGCTCTATATATTACAGACTAGGGACTATTACAGCAAATAGTTAGCGACAGGGACCCTAAATTTATTTCTAAGGTTTAGCAGGCTATATTCACTAAGCTAGGAGTTAAATTCCTAATAGCAACTGCCTACTACCCACAGACAGATAGAGCAGCTAAATAGAAGAATTAGACAGTAATTATAGCTATTTACTATTATACTGCGATGAATCCAACGGTACTATAGGTATTAATCCTTCTAGTGTTACAGCACTATCTTAATAATATAGTAGCTATAGCTATTAACCGGTTACCTAATGAGTTGTTATATGGGCTTAAACCGCTAGACCTTGTTGACCTTCTTCTGGAGCAAGTAATTTCTAACACACAGCCAGAGAAAGAGGACTTAGAGGCACTTTGTAAGCTCTATTAGAGAAAGGCTCAACTCGCAATAACCACTGCTGCCGCCCTATCCAAAATTAGATACGACTCCTAAAAGCATATAACTAAAGGTTGCTAGTAATAATAGTTACTCTCTAACGAGCTACTTATAGCTATAACAATACGAGTAGATAGAGACGTTTTACGATCTACATCTTTATTAACGGATTATGGTATAAATTCGCAAGGCTTACGTGGATAAGGACTTTAAGAAGTGGACATCTAGGCATTATCAGGACGGATCTAACTGTAGTTAACAGGTTTATGCTACCTAGATTGAATTTCCTTTTATTATGGTTTATTCCGCTTAGACCAAGATGTTTATTTATCTTTGAATTTTATAAGTGGTTATTATTAGATTAGTTACTGCTATTAAGCAACGTTTCCAGCAGATTAGATGCGACTGGACTAATATAGGGAGGATACTTTACAGATCGAATTGCTTTCTTTTATAGATAAAAGTTTTTTTTGCACATATTAATACTAGCTTAGATGGATCCGGAGGACAACTGGGACAGTTATCTTCGAGGGAGGGGCACTTGTTACAGGATAATCCGTAATGTCGGATCCCTACCTATATAGGACGGATTCGTCACGCAGCTAGTGAGACAAGGAAACAACAACCTTACACAATGCACTTAACTATATAACTTAATAACAGTATATATAGGTGCGTTTGATGACCCCTTTATAATAACGTTGATAACAGCTTTACGGTTGCTTCCAACCGACTACGTGACAAACCCACCACGTAACAATAGTAATGTTATTAAGGGGTCTGGTATTTACAATAACTCGACCTTTCTTTGTCTTTTTTATATCTCTCTAAACTATAAAACCAGGGCAGGCTACAGGTGCTGGCTTTATTAACTAAAATATCCTGCCTGCCAGGTATATAGCATTATAAACTTTAGTAAATTTCTCCTAGTCTTTGCGCCTAAAAGGGTACTTCCTTGCTAGCTTAACCTGGTTCTGCTAGCTATTAATAAAGTTAACTCTTATCTTGTCTTCTTCTAGCATTAGTACTACTCCTTTATTATAATAAATATTATACTTATTAGTCAGATCCCGCAACTTAGTAGCTGCTTCTGGATTAACATTAGTAATTTACACTTTAAACTTGTTTTTAACAAAAGGTATATCCTTTAGGTAAGATACTCCATATAATAAAATACCTCTATTAACAACTTTAGAATCCAGGTTGTTATTGAATTTTTCCGGACTCTCTTCTGTCTTTTCCGTCTTAATATCTTTGCTAAAAAATGCTATATACTAGTGGACATCCGGAATAGCAAAATTTAAATTAAGGCTTGTAGCTACCTTAAGTTAACCTACTTTACTATTCCGCTTAATCCACATAGCCCTATTAGAGTTATTTACTGCTAGCATCCTTTTCTTATCTCCCTGGTTAAGAATGTTATTTAGGAAGATAAAATTAAATAATATAACATAATAAACACTAGTCTCCTCTCTGCTAGAGAGATCCTTTTATATTACTAGCACCTAACACATTAAGTTTAGTAAAATCACAACATTATATACTGCTATTACCCGTTAAGCTAGCATGTAGCAAGCGTCTTAGAACATCTGTCCTAGTACCATTATGTTATACACTAACCTAAAAACCAACCTTAGATTAACAAAATCAATTTTTACTTTAAAGCTATAGAGGAAACTTATACTAATTAATAATTTTAGTCCTAGATTTGGCATAATATCTGCAGTTACTAAAAAGTAACCTTAGATGTTTTTTCCTCTTATAATTCCTAGAATATAAAAGTTAAAGGTAGCCCTTTCCGTAATAACAAAGGCTAAAGCTACTCCTGTTACTAGTTTTAGGTCTTGCTTTTCCCACTTTATATTTATCCTATGTTGCTAGAGCCACTATTTATTAGCTAAAATCGATAATATTCTGATGTCCACATAGATTATATAGTTAGGTCCCTTGTTATAAAATCGAATTAGCATTTTAAGAAAGGTGTTTATCTGCTTTCTTTCTTTAATATTAATCTCCTACAGTTTAGATACTGCCTTAATTACCTAGTCTTCTTATAAACCTCCTGTTAAAATTAGCTTATTTAAACTTTAAGTTACAGTGTCTTATATAATATTAACTCTAGTTATAAAAGCTTTAATAATTTCCTTCTCTTTCTTAGGCTCTTCCTGCCTTCTTTTATTAGAATTCTCTATTTTACTAGTCTTTATAGTTAAAAAGGTAGGATTTTCCTAGTTTAAGTCTCCCTTCTTTACTATATAAAAAGCGCTAATAAAATTAAATTCAACCTCCCCTCCTTTAGAGTTATAGTTAAATATTAGGTATGCTTTACCACTTTCTATAGTAAAGTATATATTTATAAAGTTAGACTTATTATATCTATCATCCTCTAACAGACTTCCTTCTCTAGCTAAATAGTATCCAGAGTCTGCTAAATACTACTCTTACTCTCTAGTATTAAGATCGTTATCCAGAACCATAACTTTATAGGGTTCCTAGTTTAAATGCTCTTATTGCCTAAATCGTCTTAGGCAGAATCAATCCCCTTAGTAAAGGTTCTGTCGCTCTTTAGATTAATTCCCTTTATAATCTTCTTCCTTTAAGAATCTCTCTTTTCCTTTATTATCTCTCTAAGATTTATCTTCTTAGTTACAGGCCCTGCCTTCCTTAGTCTAAGAGTTTGCTTACTTCTTTACAAGGTCCTTTTTTCTAACTTCTAGTTAGCATAGTCTATTATTATTATACTACTAGGACCTTTAAGGTTAATTCTAGTCCTACTGTGGTTTATTCTAATAAACCTATTCCTAGTACAGGACTAGCAGCCTTCTTTAGTCTCCCTAATTATAATCTCTTAGGCTGCTTAATCTCTCTTTAATATATATATAGTAGGGATATTATTACTAAAAGTTGTCCTATTAGAAACAGTTTCCTCTTTTTTAATTATAATCCTTATAATAATAATTCCAGTAGGCCTTTACTCTTTTACTTTTAAATTTGTTTAAGTCTAAGGATTTGTTATTATAAAGGTAGGCTTTTACTATTCCTTTAGTCTTTTTCTAGTAACAGGACTTCTATTGCTCCTTTATTTCTTAACACAAATTACAGCGTTTTCCATCTATTATATTAAGGTATTTATTATGCTTTGTGCCCTTAGTGGGATCTGGGCATAGCTTCTTTAGCTTAGGATATAATTTTATCCTAAAGCATACTAAAAGCTATAGATCTGTTGTCTCTCTATTTACTCTAGCATACTAAAAGATTTAAGCTATAAAGTCCTAAATAAAGACGCTATTTATAATATTTTCTTAGGTATACTTAGCCTGCTTAAGCTTTATTACTATATCCTCCATCCTTACATAGAATTCTTCTTATACCACCTTAATAACACTATTAATACTAGTGAAAATCCGTTCCTTTTCGGATTTATCTAAGTGCTATTAGTACTAGGTTATTACTTTTCTATAGAATAGTTACTAAATATCATAAAGTAACACCTCCTTCCAGTTTAGTAGTGCTCTAAATAGGTACTCTTTTACTACCTAAATCTAAAGCTTAGGGTCCAAAAAAACAGCGGTTTTTCCTTTATATAAGATAAATTTATTACCTGCGTCCACTGTATCTGGTTTTAGGTTTAAAAGTCTAATATCCCAGATCTTCTAAGTTAAACTTACTAACTCTTTCTCTTTAAAAGCCCTTTTAGGCTTAGAATCCCGTCCTAGATTACGTCCTAGTTAGAAGGTATTCTATTCCTAGTATCCTGGTATTTAGCTTAGCTAGTTATTATAAGGCTCTTTAGTATAGTAGTAACTATCTCCATAACCACCCACTCTATTGCCGTAACCATCCGCTTTATAGCTATATTTACTTCCTTATTATAGGAAAGTTAAAGGTGGATTTATATATCGTCCTGCATTACTATTTCCAGAAGGTCCTTCTATATACCTGTTACCTTATTATATAGGTAGATATAGTAGTGTTTAGGAGTATTAGTATTATTAAGCACTGGTATAGTATATTTCCCTCTGTTTATAACCTCTGTGCTCCTTAAAGTCTTGTCTTTACTACTAGTATTCTATTATTAGTAAGGCATAATTTCACACGTCCTTTAATGGAAAACCTGGTTAAGGTGCTAATATTATCACTTAAGGATTTAGAGAAGCGCCTTCTTGTCTGATGTTTAGTAGACTAAAGGTTTATATATCTCTAGGGGGAAAACCTTATTAGGGTGCTAATGTTATTACCTAAGGATTTAATAAAGTGCCTCCTTATCTGGCGGTTGGTTAGTGCTATAAAAATCCTGCTTATTATAAAGACTTATGTCTCTTTATAAGGGGAAACCATTAATTATAGACTAAAACTGCGCGAGATAGGTTAAAAGAGGTCCTAGTATTATTATATTGACTTATATATCTAAACTTCTGTTATAATTTAAGTAAATTCTAATTATATAGTAAGAGGTCTATTACTTCTAGTTAGTAAGATTTGCTTGTACTAGCGTGTCCTTATATAAGCCCTATTACTTCTCTTAAGTTACTTATCTTAATTAGGTAGTCTTAAGACCTTATTAGCTTAGGTATTATACCTATTATTTTACCCCTTTACTAACTAGAGTTTTGGCTAATTTACTCTAGTAGGGTAGGTCTGGTCTGCTGCGGGTTTAGCTGCTAAGTTATATTATCTTCTGTTATTATTGCTTTAAACGGTTCTTATGTAATTAGTGCTGTGTTTAACTGCTAGTCCTGGCGATCTGCCTATATCTAGTCTATAGAGGCTATTATAATTTAGTTTAACTCCCTTATTTATAAAGTAAGGCCGACTAAAGTGTTTAAGATGTTATCTTGGGTTTCCATTATCTATTATTAGAAGTCGGTTTCTATAGGGTAAGCGAGGTTTTCTTTAATTTATCTCTATAACTTCTATATTATCCTTATTACTTTATACACTTCCTCCTGTGTTTTAGCTGCTCCCTTAATGCTTTATAGGATTTTATAAGCTAAGGTTTTACTAATAATATTCTTGGTTTTAGGTTCTAGCTCATGCCCTGCTATAATATTAAATACTTCCTTAGTATTTATTAATTTCTAGCATACTTATCTCCCCTTGCTAGTTCTAGGGGGTTATAAGTCCTTAGGAGATTATAACTTTCTAGCTAACTACTCTTCCTCTCTTTTAAGCATAATAGGATTCTTTGTTATTAGAGGACCTCCTATCCCTTATATAGTGTCATCTATTATCTTATCTATATTAGTTAAATCTTTAGGTATTATAAACACTCCTGCACATATTAATATATTACGGTTCCTTATCTCTTTATAGTTTCTATTATTCTAAAAGTCTAGGTAGGTAGAGGACTTATAGTAAACTAACTTATTGCTTTCTAAGAATTCTTTGCTTAATACTAGAGTCTGCTTTAGTAGTAATGTAAGTTATATAATAATAGCTAGTTGTTTCTGTTGTCTCTTACTAGATAAAGCTGTTTCTTATGTTTCGTTGCCTCCTAAGGTCTCCTTAGGGTTATCATCTGGCTTAGGACTAAAAACTATAGTTAAAATAATGTCCCTAACGCTTAATAATTCTATGAGTTAAAAAGCCTTTAGTTCTTTAACGGGTGTAATAATAAGCGAGGTTTCTGGCTCTTTAAGAGGTATTATAGCTATTAAAGTCTCTGGTTCTATAAGAGGTGTAGTCCTAAGCAGGGTGGTTCTAATCCTTAATAATATTGCCTTAGGTTTAGTTACTAATAGTTTAAGAAGCCCTTCCTTCTTAGCCTTTTTTAGCATTTATTATGCTAGAATTAGCTCTTCCCTAAATTATAAGTAATATATAGGGACTAGGTTAACTAGTTATAGCGGTTCTAAGGTTTAGTGAATCTTTCCTTTATAAAATTCGTAACTTCCTAGGCAGGAAAGGTCCTTAACCTTATTGTTAGTAGTTACTAGTCTTTCTTTAGGACTAAGAGGGTTAGAATTCTGCTTAAGGTATTTATAAAAATTATAAACATAGTAAAGCTCTCCTTTAGTAATTATTATAGTACGCGGTTAATAGTTGTCTAATTCCTAGCGCTAACTTATTAATTTAGATATAAGTTTTATTAAATCCTTTTCACCTCTTAGCTTATAGCCTTGCTATAGGTAGTAAATCTAATGTTTTAGCACACTGCCTTACTCATTAATAACAGCAACCCTAACTCTTTAGCTGTCACAGCCTTGCCAGTTAGGACCTAGCAATCTAGTACTTTAACTTAATACGTTTTACTAACTAAAAGCAGTAAGTCCTTAATTTTTAGTTAAAACCTTATATAAAGGACGCAAGCAATTACTACTAGTTGTTATGTAGTGGTATTATTATGTAGTTAGTTGGAAGCAACTATAAAGCTGTTATTAACGTTATTATAAAGGGGTTATTAAATGCACTTATATATACTACTATTAAGTTATATAGTTAAGTGCATTCTGTGTAAGTTATTGTTATTGTTATTCTAAGTCTTACTAGCTGCATAACGAATCCGTCCTATATAGGTGGGGATCCGACATCGCGGATTATCCCGTAACACTAACCTTTAAAGGATTTATTAGTAATCTTTAAAATTACCTCTTAGTAATAAACATACTACTAACCTCTATAAGTTAGTTACTAACAACTACTAATAACAATTTAAATACCCTTATTATTAGGTTTACAGACTAAACTACTAATATAATAATGTTTATAGACTAATGCTATTTATAAGTAATATATTATAAAAAACCTTAAGCTAGGATAAGCTTAAAGAAATGCTTTATATATTATAAAGAAAAATGCTAGTTAACTAATTATCCTACCTCTAAGTAGAAGAAAGCAAAAGCAACTTAGTAGAATAACAGAAAACACTAAAAACCACCTTCTAAATGCTAATACTTAATAATAGTAATAGTAGCGCGATGCTTTTATTACTTAACAAAAACACCGCGGATACGACGCAGTATTACGCCTAAAACGGAAAAGAAGCACAGAATTAGATTCCTTATTATTAATTACCCCTTCTAGTAATAGCGCATTATATAAGGAAAGTAAGCAGTATAAGGGGCATAATAATTAATAAATTTTAACATAGATCTATAACTAATAAAGGATAAGGCACTACCTAGAAAGAAATATAGTATTAAGAAGAGAATTCTAGAGTAATAATAGCATAGGAAAAACTAAAGAATAAAATAAAATTACTAAAGGAATTAATAATAAAAGTTATCCTAAAGGTAGAAATAATAAAAGTATAGGCTTTTATTAGAACTATTATATAAAATACTATAAATATAGGAGAGAAGATAGCTTAAATAAAAACTAGTATAAAAGGCCTATAGGCTTTAATTATAAAAGCAGTTAATAATAAGGTAGAAACCATAGTTAAAAAGGCAGTTAAGGAGGCAATAAAGGACATTTCTAGGACTAAATTAGCAGTTAGGGGGACTTAGGCAACTATTACAGCTTATAAAGCTATAGGGCAAAATATAACAATCCCTTTAACCTAAATAAAGGGTATAGCAATACTAGCCCGCTATTACTAGGAAGTAATAGTAAAGGAAAATACTATTAGTAAGGCAATTAGGAACAGATTGCCAGGGGAGATTATAAAGGCAGTAAACAGCGCTATTAGTATAGAGAAAGCAGTAGCAGCATACTAACTACAGAGTAAAGACATAGTTATTATATTTACTAAAGTAAAGAGGAAATAAAAGGAAAACACAGCCTAAATAAGAGTTACCTTTAGACCTAAGGCAGAAGTAAGCAAGAAGATGTTTAGTATAATTATTAAGGGATTCCTAATACAATTAATAAACTACATTATAACTAAGGATATAAGGAAGAATATTAAAAAGAAAAATAGTTTAAACACAGTAAAGATAACAGTATAAAAGCCAAAGGGAACAGTAATAAGGGCACTACTAGTAGTTAGTATTAAGGGTACTAAGGTAGCAAACCACCTATGCTATAGGGGAATAGTATACTAAGCAGAGATTTTTAATGCTAAGCTATATAACAAAATAATCCACCTAAAGTAATATTATAACTACTATAAGATTAGGCATATTACTAGGCACTATAAGGAGAAAGCAAAATACAGCAGATATGCTGCTAGAAAACACCTTAAGGGAGAAAGGACTTGCCTGACATTAACAGGTAAGGTATAGGAGAGATACCTAAATTATACAGGGGCACATCTAGCATAGTCTTGGCTATGCTTAGTAAGCAATAATAAATAGCAGCAGGCTAGGGAGGCTTATGCTATAAGGCTGCTATTCTTTTATAGCTATTAGTTAGAGGTTATAACAGCTACTATAGGCAAGGGTTATTATAAAGAAAAGACTAGGGGACTAATAAAGAGATAGCTAAGAGGAAGGAGCATATAACTAAGGGGCCTTTCTATAAAATAAACCTATAAGCTACAATTAGGATGACAAAGACTAGCAAAGAAAGGCATAATACTAGCCTTTTTATAACTAACTAAAGGGTAAAACAATACTAAAGCCAGCCTAACTAGAGTACTCTAAAGTATATAATAGAGTACATAATTAAGGTTATATACTAAAATATATAAAAGAAAAGCAATCTAGTACATCTAGTATTAGGGTATAACATTAGCCCTAAGGTAATAGCTATTTAGAAACCAGGAGGTTATAATAGTATACTACTAAATCTATCTTAGGGGCACTATATATTAGTAATATATAGTAAAAGAATAGTAATTTATATATATTAAAAGGTTAAGACAGGACTTTAAACTATAGGAAGGGGGGAGGATTAGTGTAGTATTAAGCTATATAGAGTAAAGGTATATAATATCTATTTCCCGGCTTATAAAAGGGAGTAGTAGATGCCTTTATAATACTTTACTAATACCTAGGCAAAGGGCCGGAGTATGTTTATAAGGGACTTTAACTAACACCACCCCTTATAGGACAGATTTAGCTAAACCTCTTAAGGGCATAATAAGATATTAAAATTTATAACAAGGTAGCAACTTAGACTAGCTATGCCGTTTAGGGAAGTAATAAGGAAAGAATATAGCAGTAGGGATAGCACTATTAACTATATATAGACTACTTACAACGTTAGTATTAAATTTATTAGGCTAGTAGAGATCGCTAGATCCGACTATATGCCTTAGCTTATTAGCATTAAAATAAGCAAGGAATTAAGCAATAGCCTAGGGTTAGTCCAGGGTTAGAGGACAGTAGATAAGAACCTTATTATAGTAAAGGCTTTAAACAGGCTTAAAAAGGAGGGGTTAAAGCTCCTTCTATATAACTAGCAGGAAATTAATAACTATGCATAATAGCTCACCTAATAGCTTACAGAGATAGCTAATATAGTAGCGCCTAAACAACCTTAAGGGTATAGTAAACCACAGCCTTAGTAGAATAAAAGGGTAAAGAATATAATAGTAAAGGTAAGACGTGCTAATAAGCAGTAGTAATAACAACAGACGCAGGAATTATAGCAGGCCTTAATAAAAGCTATAGAAAAACAGGATTATATTATCTTAAAGGAAAAGAGAAGTAGTTAGCAATAGGCAGTTAGTAAGTTATCTAGGTCTAAAGGGAGCCTCTAAACCCTAGAGCACTAGGCCTAGCTATAAAGTAAACTCCCTCTTAAGATACAACAGGTCCTACTACTAACTTAGCTAGGAGATAACAGTAGGGAGAAGATAGTAAAGGTAATATATAAGGGTAAGGCAAAGGCATTTATAGAGAGGTTCTTTCCTTTATCTGTAGCTAGGGCTTTAGGTCTAAAGATAAAGGCAGAGACAAGATACTATAGCAATAATCAGGTGGTTCCTGTGTTTATAAAGGAAGAAATTAGAGAAGTTATAAAGAATATAGCAAGTTAAAAAGCCCTAGGGCCGGATAAGCTGCTAATAGGTTTCCTTAAGCTATATAGAGCAGCCCTAATATTATGTTTAATATGCCTTGTAAATGCATACTACAGTTTAGGACACTATCCGGCCTCCTTCTAGTAAGTAAAGGTAGTAGTTCTATATAAACCTAGGAAAACCCCTAAGGAGTTAGGCAGACTAGGGGGGTAGAGGCCGATATTGCTATTAAATACAATAAGAAAAGTAATTAAAGGAGCTATTATAAGAAGGATTACTACTATAGCAAAGAAAGGCTATATACTACTAGACATATAAATAGGCAACAGGGCTAGCAGGTTAACAGAGGTAGTACTAAGTATGCTAAAAAAGGTTATAAGAATAGTATAGTATTACTAGGGAATAGCATTATTACTATAGCTAGATATTACTAGGGTATTTAATACTATTAGCTATAAATAATTAATCCGCACTATAAAGGAGTTAGAACTGCTAGGGTAAATAGCTAGATAGGCATAGGGCTTTATATTAGAAAGAAGAGCATAATTAGCATTTAATAAACATATTACTAAGGAAATCCAAGTTACTATAGGGGTTTTGCAAGGGTTGCCAGCGTCTTCTATCCTCTTTCTGCTCTATATTATACTACTATATTAAAGACTAGTAGCAGCAGAATTAATATTAACATTAGAGTTCTTAGATAATATAAACATTATAATATATAAAAAAACAGTAAAAAAGACTAAAGTATAACTAAAAAGAGCCTAGAGAATATATAAGAAGTAGTTAAAGAAGTATAAGCTAAGGTTTAACCTAGGAAAGAGAAAGCTAATATACTTTATAAGAAAGAGGCAGGCAATTATAATAATAATCTAACTTAAAAGAACAACAATACAACTAACACAATTAGCGTAATTCCTAGGGGTTTAGATTACCAGAAGCTTTATTAGTTAACCTATATAGAGAAGGTAAATACTAAATTATTATAGCAGAAGTTAGTACTTATAGCACTAGCTATATCTACATAAGGATACTAACTAAAGTGTATAAGATCCCTTTATACACAGGTAATAAAAAGCATAATAGCCTATAAAGCTAGGATATACTACACCCACAGTAAGTTAAAAGGGGTAGCATAGGGGGTAGTAAAGGCATTTATAAGGGAACAGAATAAATACTTAAGGCAGGTTATAGGGGCATATAAGGCAATACTAGTAACACTCTTAAAAACAAAAGCAGCAGTGCTACTAGTAAATCTATACCTTAATTACATTAAGTAATAATTTTACTAAAGACTTAAGGATAGTAACATAGGCAAGAAGATACAATAAGCATGTAATTTAATAGTATTACAGCTATAACACTAAGGAAGAGGCCGCCGACGTAATTACTATAAGGCGTTTCCTAATGCCCCCCCCCCTCCTCCCTAGCAGCCTTATAGCTAGATAGGAATTAGAGAAAGAGTAGGAAAAACAGTAAATATAATAGAGGCATAAGGCTTAAGTAAGAAGAGAATAGGCAAAAGCAATAGCAGTAGATAAGGAACCTAACTTTAAGAGTATAAAAAAGATAGCAAGGCTTTATAATAGCCTACTAAAGCATAAATCTACAGCCTTAGTGCAGCTTTAAATGGAAAAGATAAGGCTAAATACCTTCCTTTATAACAAACAGGTGCCTAAGGTAATATTACTAATATATTAATACTAAGGAGGAAATAAGGATATCTACTACCTTATCCTATTATATCCAGAATATAACCATTTAAGGCTAATCCTAGCAGTGCCTATAATAAGAGACCTATAAGAACTTAGAGCAGCGCTTAATAATAAGAAGCTAGCACTAAATATTATAAAGTAAGTGCTCTTAACTAAGCGACTTTAGTAGTATAGGTTAGCAGAGGAGCTTTATAAGGCATGGCAGATACATAATATTAAGGCTAAGAAAGGGACTAAAGGTAACAGAAACAATAAAATAAAGAACAAAGAGCCAGATTAAGAGGGGAGGTGCTTATAAGGGGTTTTTACTAACATACTAACCTTTTATATAAAGCACGACCACACTTCTGTTATTATCTACAGTTCCAGGGGAACTAGCAGATATCTTATACTAATAGTTAAAAACAATAAAGACTTTATATTAAAGGCTTAGCAGGAGCTATATAGAAGAATATAGGTTTTCTCCCCTATCTTAGGGTTTTTCCTATATTAAGAAGTTAGTTGATAAACTAGTTAGTGGCTCTAGCTACCTAGCGTACATGAATAATAATAAATGCTAATACTTGTTATGGTCTCGCTAGAATACAACTGCAGAGCTAGTAACTTAAATAAGAATATTATTTATAAAGAAGAAGAGAAGGAAAAGATTTATTTAATTTTAGTAGCCTTGCCTTTATAATTATATGTGCAACTAGGGCCTAAGCTGCTTATATATTACTTATATAAAGCTATTTGCTTTCTAGCTATATAGATCTAAGCTTTAAGCTTAAATTTATTATATAGCCCCCTTCTTGCTATCTAAGGGTTAGAGTAAAGCATTATAGTTAGTAATTAGGTTGCTCCTTATGCGGGCTTATTATTATAGTATATATTGCCTTATTATACCTTATAATGCTTTAGTGCTACTATATTTAAAAAACTTTTTAAAGGTTCCTATATTAGCTAAATATATCCTGCCTACTTTACTAATATATTCTATTAGTTACCCTAACCCTGGGTATTTCTTACTGCTATTATTTCCTTAATTTTATATTCTACTAAATCTAAATTATTCTTATAAAGTAAGAGTATTAAGCCTGGTTTAAAATCAGCTAGGTATTATAATAAAAGTAGATTAGTAGCTGCCCTTTTAATAACGTTTATATAAAAAACCAGGTATATTCCCTATAGGATATTTAAATAAATAGTAAGTAAAGTTAGCGTCTTTAAGACCTTATATTTTACCTTTACCTAGTTAAGTTTTTAACTAGGACGGTTTATCTTTATATAATAGAGATTTAATTATATAAAATCCCCTATCTAGTAATGTTTTGCTGAACACTAGGAAATATTTACTGCATCCTACTAATATTATTATACAAAATTAATTATAGCTTATATTATTACTATTCCCTTTTAGATGTATTTTAGAAATAATATAGCTCTTTCCTTAGGTAAGGTTAGGCTTCTAGTCTTATTTAGTACATACTAAACTAATTTAATATTAAAGCCCTTTAGTACCTAGTTTATACTTATATTAGTTACTATAGAGATTTAGTTATTAAGTGCTATTTAATAAGCTAGTAGGTAGTTAGCTTAGTTATATTATAAAAAGGTAATAACTACTTATAAGACTACTTATACCTTTTAATTTACTTATTCTATACTACTATCTGTCTAAGAATAATAAAATATAAATAATAGTTACTTAATACCTATTTATTTGTAAAGTATAGTTTAGAAACAACTAAGCTAATCCAAACTATAGTTAAAAATAATTTAATAAGGAAATCCATAAAAATACTACTAGTAATATTTAAACCATTCTGTATATACTTTAGCTACTATACTTGTTATTACCTTTAGTTATATATACTTTAAGAAATAATCTATAATAATTATTAGGAAGTATAGTAATGCCTTATTATATACTAGAAGTTTTATTATAAAATTTATTAAGATTTATAACTAATAATAGTTTATAGCTAGTATAGGCTTTAATAAATCTTAATAAAGTTATTAGCTCTTATACCTACTAAAGTAATAGTAGTTTTATATATATTATATTATATCCTTTAATATTTTATTCTAGTAGTAATCCTTATATAATACCTAAAAAGTAGTATTTTACCCTAGGTAGCCTAATATAAGTAAGTTATAAACCTGCTATATAAGTAAGGTAATAAAAGGCTTATAATAAGATACTTAAAGCTATCCCTAAAATTATAGTACTCTTTATATATTTAAAGTATAGTCTGCTATTTATAACTAAGTTTTTATAAATATAAAAAACTTTTACTTTACTACTAGTACTACTTTTAGTTAAATTTAGTATAAATTATTCTTAGTAACTCCTTAGTTTTATAGATTTTAAAGCTATTTATCCTAGAATAAATTAGAGCCTAATAAGAGAGGACTTAAAACCTCTAAACTAAAGCCTGCTATTATGTTTAAATTATTTAAGTTATCCTTATTCTAGTTACTACTTTCCTCTAGTTTACCTAAACTAAAGCCTATTATTATGTCTAAATTATTTAGGTTATTCTTATTTTAATTATTACTTTCCTCTAGTTTGCCTATTATTTATACTTTAATTAGGTTTATAGTATTAGCTCCTAACTTTTAAACTATCTTAAATGTTCCGCGTTTGACGGACGTATCACTAAGGAAATCCAAGTCACTGCAGGGGTTCCGCAAGGGTCGCCAGCGTCTCCTATCCTCTTCCTACTCTATATTACACTACTATATTAAAAACTAGCAGCAGCAGAATTAATATTAATATTAGGGTTCTTAAATAATATAAACATTATAGTATATAGAAAAATAGTAAAAGAGACTAAAGTATAACTAAAAAAAGCCTAGAGAATATATAAGGAGTAGTTAAAGGAGTATAAGCTAAGGTTTAACCTAGGGAAGAGCAAGCTAATACACTTTATAAGGAAGAGGCAGGTAATTATAATAATAATCCAACTTAGAAGAATAACAATATAACTAACATAATTAGCGCAATTCCTAGGGGTTTAGATTCACTAGAAGCTTTATTAGTCAACCTATATAGAGAAGGTAAATACTAAATTATTACGGCAGAAGTTAGCACTTATAGCACTAGCTACATCTATATAGGGATGCTAACTAAAGTATGCAAGATCCCTTTATACACAGGTAATAAAAAGCATAATAGCCTATAAAGCTAGGATATACCACACCCATAGTAAGTTAGAAGGGGTAGCACAGGAGGTAGCAAAGGCATTTATAAGAGAATAAAATAAATGCTTTAGGCAGGTTATAGGGGTATATAAGGCAATACTAATAACACTCTTAAAGATAAAAGTAGTAGTACTACTAGTAAATCTATACCTTAATTACATTAAGTAATAATTCTACTAAAGACTTAAGGATAGTAGTATAGGTAAGAAAATATAACAGGCATGTAATTTAATAGTATTATAGCTATAACGCTAAGGAAGAGGCTGCTAACATAATCACTATAAGGCGTTTCCTAATGCCCCCCCCCCCCAAAGCTCCTCTAGATCCGGAAGGTTTAAAATACGGAACACCGCGGATACGACGCGGTATTACGCCTAAAACAAAAAAGAAGCATAGAATCGGATTTCTTATTATTAATTACCCCCCCTAGTAATAGTGCATTACATAAGGGGAGTAAGCAGCGTAAGGGGTGTAATAATTAACGAATTTTCATGTAAATCCGCGACTAATAAAGGACAAGGTACTACCTAGAAAGAAACATAATATTAAGGAAAGAATCCTAGAGTAACAGCAGCATAGGAAAAACTAAAGAATAAAATAAAATTACTAAAGGAATTAATAATAAAAGTTATTCTAAAGGCAGAAATAACAGAAGTATAGGCTTTTATTAGAACTTTTACATAAATTGCTATAAATACAGG
Source organism: Aciculosporium take MAFF-241224 (assembly GCA_000222935.2). Lineage (NCBI taxonomy): Eukaryota > Fungi > Ascomycota > Sordariomycetes > Hypocreales > Clavicipitaceae > Aciculosporium > Aciculosporium take. Next base: position 37,020 of record AFQZ01000126.1, on the reverse strand, counting down.
AGGAGAGATAGCCTAAGCAAGAACAGACACGGGAGGCCTATAGGCCTTAATTATAAAAGCAGTTAGCAGTAGAGTAAAAACCATAGTTAAGAAGGCGGTTAAGGAGGTAATAAAGGCTGTTTATAGGACTAAATTAGTAGTTAGAGGGACTTAGGCAAATATTATAGCTTGCAGAGTTATAGGGCAGAATATAATAATACCTTTAGCCTAAACGGAGGGTATGGCAATACTAGCCTGCTATTACTAGGAAGCACTAGTAAAGGGAAGCACTATTAGCAAGGCAGTTAGGAATAGATTACTAGGAGAGATTATAAAGGCAGTAAACAGCGCTATTAGTATAAAGGAGGTAGTAGCAGCACGCTAATTATAAAGTAGAGATATAGTTATTATGTTTATAAAAGCAGGGAGGAAATAAAAGGAAAACACAGCCTGGGTAGGAGTTACCTTTAGACCTAAGGCAGAAGTAAACAGGAAGATGTTTAGTGTAATTATTAAGGGATTCCTAATACAATTAACAAACCATATTACAATTAAGGATATAAGGAAGAACATTAAAAAGGAAAATAGATTAAATATGGCAAAGATAATGGTACGAAAGCTAAGAGGAACAGCAACAAGGGCACTATTAGTAGTTAGTATTAAGGGCACTAAGGCAGCAAACCAACTATGCCATAGGGGAATAGTATACTAAGCAGAGATTTTTAACGCTAAGCCATATAACAAGATAATCCACCTAAAGCAATATTATAACTACTATAAGATTAGACATATTGCTAGATACTATAAGGAGGAAGCAAGATGCAGTAGGTGTGCTGCCAGAAAACACCCTAAGGGAGAGAGAACTTGCCTAACGTTAACAGGTAAGGTATAGGAGAAATGCCTAAATTATATAGGGGCACATTTAGTATAGTCTTGACTGTGCTTAGTAAGCAATAAGAGATAGCAGCAGGCCAGGAAGGCTTATGCCATAAGGCCGCTATTCTTCTACAACTATTGGTTAGAGGTTGCAACAGCTACTACAGGCAAGGGTTATTAGGGAGAAGAAACTGGGGGACTAATAGAAAGGCAGCTAAGAGGAAGGAGCATATAACTAAGGGGCCCTTCTATAAGACAAACCTATAAGCTAAGATTAGGACAACAGAGACTAGCAGAGAAAGGCATAATGCTGGCCTTTCTACAGCTGACTAGAGGGCCAAACAATACCAGAGCCAGCCCAACCAGGGTGCTCCAAAGCACATAATAAAGTATATAATTAAGGTTATATACTAGAATATATAGAAGAAAAGCAATCTAGTACATCTGGCGTTAGGGCATAACGTTAGCCCTAAGGTAATAGCTATTTAGGAACCAGGAGGCTATAATAGTATACTGCTAAATCTATCTTAAGGACACTATATATTAGTAATATACAGCAGAAAAACGGCAATTTATATATATTAAAAGGTTAAGACAGGACTTTAGACTATAGGGAGGGGGGAGGATTAGTGTAGTATTAAGCTATATAGAGTAAAGATATATAACATCTATTCCCTGGCTTATAAAAGGGAGTAGCAGACGCCTTTACAACACTTTGCCAATACCTAGGCAAAGGGCTAAAGTATATTTGTAGGGGACTTTAACTAACATCACCCCTTATAGGACAGATTTAGCTAAATATCTCCGGGGCATAATAAGATATTAGAATTTATAATAAGGTAGCAACTCGGCCTAGCTATGCCGTTTAGGGAAGTAATAAGAAGAGAATATAGCAGCAGGGACAGCACTATTAACCATATATGGACTACTTACAACGTTAGTGTTAAATTTATTAGGCTAGTAGAAATCACCAGATCTGACTATATACCCTAGCTTATTAGCATTAGGACAAACAAGGAATTAAGCAACAGCCCAGGGTTAGTCCGGGGTTAGAGAACAGCGGACAAGAACCTTATTATAGCAGAGGCTTTAAACAGGCTTAGAAAGAAGGGGTTAGAGCTTCCGCTATATAACTAGCAAGAAATCGATAACTATACGCAGTGGCTTACCTAATAGCTTACGGAGATAGCTAATATAGTAGCACCTAAGTGACCTTAAGGGCACAGTAAACCATAGCCTTAGTAGAATAAAAGGGTAAGGGACGTAATAGTAAAGGCAAGACGTGCTAATAGGCAGTAATAGTAATAACAAACACAGGAAGCGTAGCAGGCCTTAACAGAAGCTATAAAAAAACAGGATTATATTATCTTAGAGGAGAAGAGAAGTAGCTGGCAATAGGCAGTTAGTAAGTTATCTAGGTCCAAAGGGAGTCTTTAAACCCTAGAGCATTAGGCCCGGCTACAGAGTGGACTTTCTCCTAAAAGGCAACAGGTCCTACTACTAACCCGGCTAGGAGACAACAGTAGGGAGGAGATAGTAGAGGTTATACATAAGGGTAAGGCAAGGGTATTTACAGAGAGGTTCTTCCCTCCATCTATAGCTAGGGCTTTAGGTCCAGAGGCAGAGAAGGGGATAAGATACTATAATAATAATTAGGCAGTTCCTGTGTTTATAGAGGAGGAAATTAAAAAGGTTATAAAAAATACAGCAAGTTAGAAAGCCCTAGGACCGGACAAGCTGCTAACGGGTTTCCTTAAGCTATATAAAGCGGCCCTAATATCGTGTTTAACACGCCTTATAAATGCTTGCTACGGCTTAGGATATTATCTAGCCTTCTTCTAACAAGTAAAGGTAATAGTTCTATATAAACCTGGGAAGTCCCCTAAGGAGTTAGGCAAACCAGGGGGGTAGAGGCCGATATTGCTATTACATACAATAGGTAAAGTGATTAAGGGAGCTATTGCAAGGAGGATTACTATTATAGCAGAGGAAGGCTATATACTACCAGATATATAAATAGGCAACAGGGCTGGCAGATTAATAAAGATAGCACTAAATATGCTAAAAGAGGTTATAAGAACAGCATGGCATTACTAGGGAATAGCATTATTACTATAGCTAGATATCACTAGGGCATTCAACACTATTAGCCATAAACGATTAATCCGCACTATAAAGGAGTTAGGACTGCTAGGGTAGATGGCCAAATAGGCACAGGGCTTTACATTAAAAAGGAGAGCATAATTAGCGTTTAACAGACATATTACTAAGGAAATCCAAGTCACTACAGGGGTTCCGCAAGGGTTACCAGCGTTTCCTATCCTCTTCCTGCTCTATATCACGCCACTATATTAAAGACTAATAGCAGCGGAATTAACGTTAATATTAGGGTTCTTAAATAATATAAACATTATAGTATATAGAAAAACAGCAAAGGAGATAAAAGTATGACTAAAAAGAGCCTAGAGAATATGTAAGGAGTGGTTAAAGGAATATAAGCTAAGGTTTAACCTAGGAAAGAGCAAGCTAATGTACTTTATAAGGAAGAGGCAGGTAATTATAACAATAATCTGACTTAGAAAAGCAATAATATAACTAACACAATTAGCGTGATTCCTAGGGGTTTGGATTCACCGGAAGCTTCATTAGTTAACCTATATAGAGAAGGTGAATGCTAAATTATCATAGCAGAAATTAGCGCTTACAGCGCTAGCTGCATTTACATAGGGATGCCGACTAAAGTATGCAAGATCCCTTTATATATAGGTAATATAAAGCATAATAGCCTATAGAGCTAGGATATACCACACCTATAGCAAGCCAAAAGGGGTAGCACAGGGGGTAGTAAAGGCATTTATAAGGGAATAGAACAAATGCTTAAGGCGGGTTATAGGGGCGTATAAGGCAACGCTAGTAACACTCTTAGAGACAGAAGCAGTAGTACTGCTGGTGGATCTGTACCTTAATTACATTAAACAACGATTCTACTAAAGACTTAAGAATAGTAGCATGGGCAAGAAGATACGGCAGGCCTGTAATTTAATAGCATTACAGCTACAATGCTAAGGAAGAGGCTGCCGATGTAATCGCTATGAGGCGTTTCCTGATGCCCCCCCCCCCCTCCCTAGCAGCCTTATAGCTAGACAGGAATTAAAGAGGGAGTAGGAAAAACAGTGGATCCGGCAGAGGCATAAGGCTTAAGTAAGAAGAGGACAGGCAAAAGCAATAGCAGCAGATAAGGAACCTAACTTTAAAAGCATAAAAAAGATAGTAAAGCTCTATAATAGCCTGCTTAAGTATAAATCTATAGCCCTAGTTTAGCTTTAAACGGAAAAAATAAGGCTAAATACCTTCCTCTATAACAGACAGGTGCCCGAGGTAACTTTACTAATATGCTAATACTAGGGAGGAGACAAGGATATTTACTACCTTATCCTGTCATGCCTAGAATATAACTATCTAAGACTGATTCTAGTAGTGCCTGTAATAAGAGATCCGCAGGAACTTAGGGCAGTGCTTAACAATAAGAAGCTAGCATTAAATATTATAAAGTAGGTGCTTTTAACTGGGCAACTTTAGCAGTACAGGTTAGCAGAGGAGCTTAGTAAGGCGTGGCAGATACGTAATAACAAGGCTAAGAAAGGGACCAGAGGCAACGGAAACAATAGGATAGAGGAGGAAAAGCCAGACTAGGAGGGGAGGTGCTTATAGGGGGTTTTTACTAACATACTAACCTTTTATATAAAGCATAACTACACTTCTGTTATTGTCTGCAGTTCCGGGGAACTGGCAGATATCTTATACTAATAGTTAGAAATAATAAAGACTTTATATTAAAGGCTTAGCGGGAGCTATATAAAAGAATATGGGTTTTCTCCCCTATCTTAGGGTTTTTCCTATATTAAGAAGTTAGTTGATGAACTAGTTAGTGGCTCTAGCTACCTAGCGTACATGAATAATAATGCCCCCCCCCCCCTCCTTAGTAGCCTTATAGCTAGATAGGAATTAAAAAGAGAGTAGAAGAAATAGTAGATATAGCAGAGGTATAAGGCTTAGGTAAAAAGAGAATGGGTAAAAATAATAGCAGTAAATAAGGAACCTAACTTTAAGAGCATAAAAAAGATAGTAAGGCTTTATAACAGCCTGCTAAAGTATAAATCTATAGCTTTAGTATAGCTTTAAACAGAAAAGATAGGGCTAAATGCCTTTCTCTATAATAAATAGGTGCCTAAGGTAATATTACTAATATATTAATACTAAGGAGAAGATAAGAATATCTACTACCTTATCCTATTATACCTAGAACATAACCATCTAAGGCTAATCCTAGCAGTGCCTATAATAAAAGACCTATAGGAACTTAAGGCAGCACTTAATAATAAGAAGCTAGCACTAAATATTATAAAGTAAGTGCTCTTAACTATGTAACTTTAGTAGTACAGGTTAGCAAAGGAGCTTTATAAGGCATAGCAAATATATAATATTAAGGCTAAGAAAGGGACTAAAGGTAATAAAAATAATAGAATAAAGGAGAAAGAGCTAGATTAGAAGGAAAGGTACTTATAAGGGGTTTTTACTAATATACTAACCTTTTATATAAAGCACAACCATACTTCTGTTATTATCTATAGTTCTAGGGGAACTGGCAGATATCTTATACTAATAGTTAAAAATAATAAAAACTCTATATTAAAGGCTTAGCAGGAGCTATATAGAAGAATATGGGTTTTCTCCCCTATTTTAGGGTTTTTCCTATATTAAGAAGTTAGTTAATGAACTAGTTAGTGGCTCTAGCTACCTAGCGTACATGAATAATATCTTAAATGTTCCTTAAATTAGGCAAAATATATAACCTACTAGCTATTCTCCTTTTCTTTAATCTTAATCCTATTAGGATAAAATATCTAGCTAACCTGCTTATATGCCTAAGTAATAGTATAAGTATTAGTTAAAAAGGAATAATATTTCTGCTTATCTTACTTATCTTTTAAATATCTTTTAAAAGGCTATAAAATACTCTAGGTTCTTATAATTTATAAGGATTATAAATAGCTAGGCTATACTCCTTAGCTTAGCTAATTATACCTTTAAGTAGGAAATAATACTAAAAAGCTCCTTATTATAAATTATATAATTCTGCTATATAGCTATTAGCTATACTAAGTAATATACTACTAGCCTTTATACTCCTTTTAAATTATATTAAAAGAGGTATTTACCTATAGCTTTATTAAAGGAATTAGCCTTTACTTATATTTTTAAGTTAGGATCTTATTATATAAAAATTAAAAATAAAATAAAAGTAGCTTTAAGCGCTTAAAATGCCTTTTTATATTTTAAGAACTAGTAAAACCTAATAGCCTTCTTAGTAAGGTTAGTTAAAGGGCTTATAAGGTTTAAGAAGTTATTAATAAACTCCTAATAAAAATTTATAAAGCCTAAGAAGCTTTATATTTTATAAACTATTTAAAGGGACTCTTAATCTTAAATAGCTATAATCTTTTTTAAATTAAAGTAAATAGCTTTTCTAGCTTTTATAATAAATCCTAGGTACTTTACCTTTATAATTATAAATATATACTTATTAATATTTAAGTATAGCTTAGTATATTTTAGTTATTATAAGACCTCTTATACTTTTATTATATAGTCTTTCTTAAAGCCTTTAGTATAAATAAGGATATTATTTAAATAAGCTATTATAAAGTCTTTTAATATATTTCCTAAGGCATTATTAATATATTATTAAAAAGTAATAAGTGCCCCTACTAAACTAAAAGGGCAAACTAGCTACTTAAAGAGTTTAAATTATATTTAAAACACTATTAACTACTTATTCCTTTTAGTAATTTATAGCTTATAAAAGGCTATATAAATATTAAGCTTAGTAAAGTATCTTACTCTAGCTAGAAAGTAAAGGGTCTTTTTAATTAAAAGAAGGGAGTACTTATCCTAAGTGTTAGAATCGCTCGTTTGGAGGATGGAAGGGATATACGATAGTAACCGGGAATTATAGGTTATACGTATAATACATATGCCCTAATTAGCTAGATTACTATATTATATAACCTAGGGCAGTACTATGGCCATAATACCACACTTCTGTATCATCCCCCTCTTTTCCCTTTAGATAATTATAATTATATAGAAATCAGACCTTTATTACCCCCTGCATTATTGTTATAGCATATCGTACCCTGTGAAACCATTACTAATTAGTGGTTGTTATAACTACAGATTAGCTAGGAATTAACAGAAGAGACAAACTTTTAATATAATACACTTATTAATTTAATTACGCAGAATCCGTTATTTATACTACTTAAAAGCAACTTTTTCTATTATTATTATTCATGTACGCTAGGTAGCTAAAGCCACTAACTAGTTCATCAACTAACTTCTTAATATAGGAAAAACCCTAAGATAGGGGAGAAAACCCATATTCTTCTATATAGCTCCCGCTAAGCCTCTAATATAGAGTTTTTATTGTTTTTAACCATTAGTATAAGTTATCTGCCAGTTCCCCTGGAACTACAGATAATGATAAAAGTGTGGTTATGCTTTATATAAAAGGTTAGTATATTAGTAAAAACCCCCTATAAGCACCTCCCCTCCTAATCCGGCTTTTCCTCCTTTATTCTATTATTACCATTACCTCTAGTCCCTTTCTTAGCCTTACTATTATATATCTACTATGCCTTATAAAGCTCCTCTACTAACCTATACTACTAAAGTCGCCTAATTAAGAGCACCCACTTTATAATATTTAGTACTAGCTTCTTATTATTAAGCACTGCCCTAAGTTCCTACAGGTCTCTTATTATAGGCACTGCTAGAATTGGCCTTAGATAGTTATGTTCTAAGCATAATAGAATAAGGTAGTAAATATCCTTATCTCCTCCCTAGTATTAACATATTAATAATATTACCTTAAGCACCTATCTATTATAAAGAAAGGCATTTAGCCCTATCTTTTCTGTTTAAAGCTATACTAAGGCTATAGATTTATACTTTAGCAGGCTATTATAAAGCCTTACTATCTTTTTTATACTCTTAAAGTTAGGTTCCTTATTTATTACTATTACTTTTGCCTGTTCTCTTCTTATTTAAGCCTTATACCTTTATTATATCTACTGTTTTTCCCACTCCCTCTTTAATTCCTGTTTAGCTATAAGGCTGCTAGGGAGGGGGGGGGGCATTAGGAAATGCCTTATAGTAATTGCATCGGCGGCCTCTTCCTTAGCGTTATAGCTATAATGCTATTAAATTACAGGCCTGTTATATCTTCTTGCCTATGCTACTATCCTTAAGTCTTTAGTAGAATTATTACTTAATATAATTAAGGTACAGATTTACTAGCAGCACTGCTGCTTTTATCTCTAAGAGTATTACTAGCGTTGCCTTATACGCCCTTATAACCTGCCTTAAGCATTTATTCTGTTCCCTTATAAATGCCTTTATTACCCTCTATACTACCCCTTTTAACTTGCTACAGGTGTGGTATATCCTAGCTCTATAGGCTATTATGCTTTTTATTACCTGTATATAAAGGGATCTCGCACACTTTAGTCGGCATTCCTACGTAAATACAGCTAGCGCTATAAGTGCTAACTTCTGCCATAATAATTTAGTATTTACCTTCTCTATATAGGTTAACTAATGAAGCTTCTAGTAAATCTAAACCCCTAGGAATCGCGCTAATTGTGTCGGTTGTATTGTTATTCTTCTAAGTTAGATTGTCGTTATAATTACCTGCCTCTTCCTTATAAAGTGTATTAGCTTGCTCTTCCCTAGGTTAAACCTTAGCCCGTACTCCTTTAACTATTTCTTATATATTCTCTAGGCTCTTTTTAGTTATACTTTTATTTCCTCTGCTGTTTTTCTACATACTATAATATTTATATTATCTAAAAACCCTAATGTTAATATTAATTCCGCTGCTACTAGTCTTTAATATAGTGGTATAATATAAAGTAGGAAGAGAATAGGAAACGCTAGTAACCCTTGCAAAACCCCTGTAGTAACTTGGATTTCCTTAGTAATACGTCTGTTAAACGCTAATTATGCTCTCCTTTCTAACGTAAAGCCTTATACCTATCTGGCCATTTACCCTAGTAGTTCTAACTCCTTTATAGTGCGGATTAATTGTTTATAGCTAATAGTATTAAACGCCCTAGTAATATCTAGCTATAGTAATAATACTATCCCCTAGTAATGCCATGCCATTCTTATAACCTTTTTTAGTATACTTAGTGCTATCTCTGTTAACTTGCTAACCCTATTGCTTATTTATATGTCTAGTAGTATATAGCCTTTCTTTACTATAGTAGTAATTCTCCTTATAATAGCTCCTTTAATCACTTTTTTTATTATGTTTAATAGCAATATCGGCCTCTACCCCCCTGGTCTGCTTAACTCCTTAGGGGTTTTCTTAGGTTTATATAGAACTACTACCTTTGCTCGTTAGAAGGAGGCCGGATAGTATCCTAAACCATAGCATGTATTTATAAGGCATGTTAAACACGATATTAAAGCTGCTTTACATAGCTTAAGGAAACCTATTAGCAGCTTGTCTGGCCCTAAGGCTTTCTAACTTATTATATTCTTTATAACTTCTTTAATTTCCTCCTTTATAAACACAGGAACCACCTAATTATTACTATAATATCTTATCTCTGCCTTTATCTCTAAACCTAGAGCCCTAGCTGCGGATAAAGGAAAGAACCTCTCTATAAATGCCTTTGCCTTACCCTTATATATAACCTCTACTATCTCCTCCCTACTGTTATTTCCTAGCCGAGTTAGTAGTAGGACCTGTTATATCTTAAGAGAAAGTCCACTCTATAGCTAGGCTTAGTGCTCTAGGGTCTAGAGGCTCCCTTTAGACCTAAATAACTTACTAACTGCCTATTGCTAACTACTCTTCTTTTCCTCTGAGATTACGCAATCCTGTTTTCTTATAGCTTCTATTAAGGACTGCTATAATTCCTATGTTTATTATTACTACCACTGCCTATTAGCACATCTTGCCTTTACTATTATATCCTTTACCCTTTTATTCTACTAAGGCTATAGTTTACTATGCCCTTAAGGTCGTTTAGGTACTATTATATTAGCTATCTCTATAAGTTATTAGGTAAGCTATTACGTATAGTTATTGATTTCCTATTAGTTATATAGCAGGAGCTCTAACCCCTCCTTTCTAAGCCTGTTTAAAGCCTTTGCTATAATAAGGTTCTTATTTGCTGTCCTCTAACCCTAGTCTAACCCTAGGCTATTGCTTAATTCCTTGCTTATTTTAATGCTAATAAGCTAAGGCATATGGTCGGATCTAGCGATTTCCACTAGCTTAATAAATTTAATACTAATGTTATAAGTAGTCCACGCATAGTTAATAGTACTATCCCTGCTACTATGTTCTCTCCTTATTACTTCCCTAAACGGCATAGCTAGGCTAAGTTGCCACCTTATTATAAATTCCAACATCTTATTATGCCCCTAAGAGGTTTAGCTAAATCTATCCTATAAGGGGTGGTGTTAGTTGAAGTCCCCTATAAATACACTCTAGCCCTTTGCCTAGGTATTAGTAAAGTGTTATAAAGGCATCTACTACTCCCTTTTATAAGCCGGGGAATAAATGTTATATATCTTTACTTTACATAGCTTAACACTACACTAATCCTCCTCCCTCCCTATAGTCTAAAGTCCTATCTTAACCTTCTAATATATATAAATTGCTATTCTTCTGCTATATATTACTAACATATAGTGCCCTTAAGATAGATTTAGCAGTATATTATTATAACCTCCTGGTTCCTAAATAGCTATTACCTTAGGGCTAACGTTATGCCCTAACGTTAGATGTACTAGATTGCTTTTCTTCTGTATATTCTAGTTTATAACCTTAATCATATACTTTATTATGTGCTTTAGAGCACCCTAGTTAGGCTAGCTCTGGTATTGTTTTGCCCTCTGGTTAGTTGTAAAAAGGCTAGCATTATGCCTTCCTCTGCCGGTTTCTGTCGTCCTAATTATAGCTTATAGGTTTATTTTACAGAAAGGCCCCTTAGTTATATGCTTCTTCCTCTTAGCTATCTCTTTATTAGTTCCCTAGTCTCTTCTCTATAATAACCCTTGCCTATAGTAGCTGTTATAACCTTTAACTAATAGCCACAGAAGAACAGTAGCCTTATAGCATAAGCCTCCCTTACCTACTACTATTTATTATTGCTTACTAAGTATAGCTAAGACTATGCTAGATATACCCCTGTATAATTTAGGCATCTTTTCTATACCTTGCCTATTAATATCAGGCAAGTCCTCTTTCCCTTAGGGTGTTTTCTAGCAGTATACCTGCTGTATCTTGCTTTCTCCTTATAATGCCTAGTAATATGCCTAATCTTATAGCAGTTATAACATTGCTTTAGGTGGATTATCTTATTATATAGCTTAGTATTAAAAATCTTTACTTAGTATACTATTCCCCTATAGCATAAGCGGTTTGCTGCCTTAGTGCCCTTAATACTAACTACTAGTAGTGCCCTTATTACTATTCCCTTTAGCTTCCGTACTATTATCTTTGCTATATTTAAACTATTCTCCTTTTTAATATTCTTTCTTATATCCTTAATTGTAATATGGTTTGTTAATTATATTAGGAATCCCTTAATAATTATACTAAACATTTTCCTATTTACTTCTGCCTTAGGTCTAAAGGCAACTCTTACCTAGGCCATGTTTTCCTTTTATTTCCTCCCTGCTTTAGTAAATATAATAACTATGTTTCTACTCTATAGTTAGTATACTACTACTATCTCCTTTATACTAATAGTACTATTTACTACCTTTATAATCTCCCCTAGTAATCTGTTTCTAACTGCCTTACTAATAGTGTTTTCCTTTACTATTACTTTCTAGTAATAGCAGGCCAGTATTGCCATACCCTTTATTTAGGCTAAAGGGATTGTTATATTCTGCCCTATAGCTTTATAAGCTATAATAATTGCCTAAGTCCTCCTAACTACTAATCTAGTCCTAGGAATAGCCTTTATTACCTTCTTAACTACCTTCTTAACTATAGTTTTTACCTTACTATTAACTGCTTTTATAATTAAAGCCTATAGGCCTCCTGTGCTAGTTCTTGTTTAGGCTATCTCCCCTCCTATATCTATAGTAATTTATATAATAATTCTAATAAAAGCCTATACTTTTGTTATTTCTGCCTTTAGGATAACTTTTATTATTAATTCCTTTAGTAATTTTATTTTATTCTTTAGTTTTTCCTGTACTACTACTACTTTAGGATTCTCTCCTTAATACTATATTTCTTCCTAAGTAGTGCCTTATTCTGTATTAGTTGTGGATCTATATAGAAATTCATTATTTATTACACCCCTTATACTGCTTACTCCCCTTATATAATGCGCTATTACTAGGGGGGGTAATTAATAATAAGAAATCCGATTTTATGCTTCTTTCCCGTTTTAGGTGTAATACCGCGTCATATCCGCGGTGTTTTCTTTTTTGTACTTTTTTTTTTTTAACTTTTTCTATTATTATTAACTTTTACTACTTATCTATAATTATTAAGAAGTTTCTTTATAGAATTTACCCCTTATTATTAATTTACTACTAGTTTATAATTAAAGTATCTTCTTTACTATCTATTACAGAGAAAACACTAAAAATAGCTTTAACTTTTACTACTAAAGCTAATTAACCTATTTAAGACTCCCTTTTTATAAAACTTTAAAAGTATTTTTAATACTTTATAAAGAAATAGGCTAAAGCTAATAAATAAATTAACCCTAAAAAAGCTATAACTTTTAAACTCTATAATAAATTTGCCTATTATATTAACTAATATAAATTTAATAACTAGTAAGGTACTAGGTTTTTGTTTATATATTAAGAAGACTTTAAAGGATAAACTACTAATATTTTTAAGAAGATTACCCCTAAGGTCTAATAAGTACTTTAAGATATTCTTTAAAATTAAGGAATTAATATATAAGAAGGATTATAAAGACTAATTAACTAGGTTCTTACTAATTTAGTTAGTATAGATAATTCTGTTTTCTTTCTTAATAGAAAGCTCCTAATAGGAAACAACACTATTAACATGTTAATATTAATAATAACCTTACCTTACCTAAACCCTCCTAACCCTCCTACTAAAGAAATAATAATAAAAATAATAATACCCTCCCCCCTAAGCCTTATAATTGCCTAAAGAGCTAAGATACTTTAGAAAGCAATAAACAAAGTAAGACGCAGTCTTATAAGGCACTAAGTTAATAATACCCTTAATACTTAAAATAGCCTAATAACCCTGCTAATATATAATCTTCCCTTAAACTCTAATATATAAGTTTATTATAAAAAAGGTAAATAAACTAGCTTATATAAGCTTTTTTTAATAAAAGGAGAGACTTATATTATTAAGATGCCTTATAGCCTTATAAAGTTTTAATCTATAGTCGTTAAACTATATATTACTTTACTAAAAGCAGAGACTTCTTATAAGAATAACCAGGCTCAAGATAATAAAGCTATAGGAATATCCTTAACTTCCTAATGAGGGCAAGGCCACGGCCTAAAAAGCTAAGGGCAAGAAGACGCCAAACTTAACAAACCCTTAATTTCCTAAGAAATATAAGGCCATAGCCTAAACAACTAAGGGCAAGAAGACGCTAAACTTAATGAAAAACACAAGAACCCCCCTAATAACCTAAAAACTCTACTATAAAGAGGATATAAAAGACCCTGGAAATACCCTTAAGCAAAGGCTTTTCTTACTAAGAATTAAAAGGCTGACTTTTAGCTTATAGTTAACCTTTACTTAAAAGACCTGTTACGAGAGTTGCTGCAAGAGCTGCCGCTAAAGAATAAGGAAGGCCTAATTCCTTACTAAATTTAACAGTAAGAGCCGCTGCCAGAGCTGCTAAAGAAAAGAAAAGTCCTAATTCCTTACTAAATTTAATAGCAAATTAAGCGCCTAATAAAGAGTTTAAATTTAATAAATTCGAACGCGATTATAAGCGCCTAATTTAGTAGGATTAAACGCGGGAATTACACTCTTTGGCCCCCCCCCTCCTATAACACTCTTTAGCCCTATAACTATTTGACCTAGACTAACAAAAGTTATTTATTTAAAGGATGTTTTTTGCTTTGTTACCAGTTTGTTAATATCTAATTATTAGGGCGTTTTATATATTTTTCAGAGCAATTCCTCTTATTGGAATCGCTCGTCTGGAGGATGGAAGGGATATATAATAGTAACCGGGAATTGTGGGTTATACGCATAATATGTGTGCCCTAATTGGCTAGATTACTATGTTATATAACCTAGGGCAGTACTATGGCTATAATACTATACTTTTATATTATTCCCCTCTTTTTCCCCTTAAGATAATTATAACTATATAGAAATCAGACCTTTATTACCCCCCCCCTATATTATTGCTATAGCAATCGTACCCTGTGAAACCATTACTAATTAGTAGTTGTTATAACCACAGATTAGCTAGGAATTAACAGAAGAGATAAACTTCTAATATAACGCGCTTATTTATTTAATTATGCAGAATCCGTTGTTTATACTACTTAAAAGCAACTTTTTCTATTATTATTAACTTTTACTACTTATCCATAATTATTAAGAAAGTTTCTTTATAGAATTTACCCCTTATTATTAATTTACTACTAATTTATAATTAAAGTATTTTCTTTGCTGTCTATTACAGAGAAAACCCTAAAAATAGCTTTAACTTCTACTACTAAAGCTAACTAATTTATTTAAGACTCCCTTCCTATAAAACTCTAAAAGTATTCTAACTACTTTATAGAGAAATAAGCCAAAGCTAATAAATAAATTAACCCTAAAAAAGCTATAACTTCCGAACTTTATAATAAATTTGCCTACTATATTAATAAGTATAAATCTAGTAATTAGTAAGGTACTAGGTTTTTATTTACATACTAAGAAGACTTTAAAGGATAAACTGCTAATATTTTTAAGAAGATTACCCCTAAAGTCTAATAAGTACTTTAAGATATTCTTTAAAATTAAGGAATTAGCATATAAGAAGGATTATAAAAACTAATTAACTAGTGTTGGAATCGCTCGTCTTAAGGATGGAAGGGATACACGATAGTGACCGGGAATTGTGGGTCATACGCACGATGCGCGTGCCCTGATTGGCTGGATCACTATGTTATGTGACCTAGGGCAGTACTGTGGCTATAACACTACACTTCTGCATCGTCCCCCTCTTCTTCCTTTAGATAATTACAAGAATATAGACATTAGACCTTTGTTACCCCCCTGTTATTGCTATAGCAATCACACCCTGTGAAACCAGCACTAATTAGTGGTTGTTATAACCACAGATTGGCCAGGAATTAACAGAAGAGACGAACTTCTGATATAACGCACTTATTCACTTAATTGCGCAGAATCCGTTGTTTGTGCTACCTAAAAGCAACTTTTTCTATTATTGTCGACTTTTGCTACTCGTCTATGATTATTAAGAAAGTTTCTTTGTGGAATTTACCCCTTATTGTTGACTTGCTACTAGTCCATAATTAAAGTATCTTCTTCGCCGTCTATTACGGAGAAAACACTAAAAATGGCTTCAACTTCCACTACTAGAGCTAATTAACCTATCTAAGACTCCCTTCCTGCAAAACTCTAAAAGTATTCTAACTACTTTACAGAGAAATAGGCTAAAGCTAATAAACAAATTAACCCTAAAAAAGCTATAACTTCCGAACTTTATAACAAATTTGCATACTATGTCGACTAGTACGAATCTAGTAACTAGCAAGGTACTAGGTTTCTGTTCACATACTAAGAAGACTTCGAAGGATAGAATGCTGATATTTTCAAGAAGATTACCCCTAAGGTTCGACAAATACTTCGAGATATTCTTTGAGATTGAGGAATTAACACGCAAGAAGGATTGCAAAGACCAATCAACCATGTACTCGCTGATTTGGTCAGTATGGATAATTCTGTCTTCTTTTTTAATAGAAAGCTCCTGACAGGAAACAACACCATTAACACGTCAACATTGATAATAACCTCACCTCCCCCTAACCCTCCTAACCCTCCTACTAAAGAAATAACAATAGAAACAACAATCCCCTCTCCCCTAGAATAACAAACTATATTGAAGGAAATTACTAATATAGACCGAAAAGCCTTAAACTCCCTTGCTAGAGTTTATAACAAGGAAAATAAGTATTCTAGAGCACTTTTTGACTTTATATATCCTAAAGTCCTAATCTTTAAGGATATCTGTATAGTATAAGGAATTTTACCTAAGTTATACCCGTTTGCACTATTAATAATGCTTACAGGCAATGCCTATAAGTATTACCTTGAGAAATTTAGCAGAAGACTCATTTTATTTGACATAATAACTAAGCAGATAAAGGAAAACTTTGAGACCAAAGAAAATTAAAAATTCTACTAAATATGATTTTAAGAGATAAAGTTTCATTGCGTTATAGCTGAAAATCTGATGAAGACTAAACTTGAATGTTTGGAATTGATGATTTAATAGCTCTTAGACCTATTTAATGGTCTTTACCCCCCCTCTGAGAAAGATATAATCCTTAGGCGCTAACTGGAAATATCTGTTTAAGATAGCCCTGAATTTAACCAGATAACCTACGTCTGAACTAATACTTATGAAGGCGTAGTTGGTGATATTTGCCGCTGCCTTATAACGAAAGATATGATAGAACCTGTTTTGAAATCATCTATAAGCTAATGGATTGCGAGAGAAAGCAAGTATTAACCTTAAAACACTACCCTGAGCACTGATATGGTCTTGTTTACTAACTGACGATATTTACAAGCTTCCTAACCCTAAAATAAAGCTGGATCTAAGAAATGCTTTATTTGTTGCAAAGAAGGATGTTAGTTAACTAACTATCCTATCTCTGAACAAAAGAAAGCAAAAGAAACTTGGTGGAGCAACTGAAGGCATAAATCCCCTCCTTCTGAATGCTAATTTCACGTATTCTTGCAAGCATTTGAAGGTGAAGACGAAGAGTTATTACCCCTGGACAGCGGGGATGAGGATAAACACGAAAAAGCTGCCTAGAACGCAGCATTTGTCGCCTCTGAAGAAGAAAAAGCATAAAGCGATGGAGAAGCACAAGAAACCCTTATGTTTATGACTTTCTTTACACAAGCACCTAATCCCCCTCTCTTTTCTGCCTTAACCGTGAATTTCCTGCAAGATAATGCCTTTAAATACGTGTTATTTATTAAAGACTCTTATGACCGCAATACTAATGAAACCACATAAAAGCAGGTATTTCTCGTGGATTCACGATATACCGCGGAAACGTTTCATAGTATCCTCCTAGATACTAGAGCAGCCGGAATTTCAACTGCTGGCCAAGGTTAAGTTAAAGCCTTAATGCGCCTTATAACAGACCTTACGATCAAGCCTTCTTCTGACCAGAGAACCATTAACTTTAGTGCTAGAAGTGTGACCTTAAATAGCATTTTAAAGCTTCCTACGATCTTTAGTACGATTTCTTTTTACGTTCTTAATAGTGCTACGCCTTTCCTATATTCTATCACGGATATGGATAGAATGGGTATTAAGCTTAATAATCTTGAGAACCTCCTTATCTAAGGAGAAAAGAAAGTACCTATTATTAGAAAATGGGGACATTCTTGGTGGACAATTAGTTCCCTAGAACCTGCTGTCTTTATGCTCTTAAAAGCAGAAATTTGCTAACTTTATTGTCGATTTAGCCACCCTTCAATTAACCGACTGCACAACCTTCTCGCCAAGGCCGGTGAAGATTTTAACAGAGCTAACATAGGAAAAATCACATACGCCTGTTACTAATGTTAGATGAACGCTAAGGCTCTAAGTAGATTTAAGTTTACTCTTAAAGACGATCTTGAATTTAACTATAAGGTCCTTGTCAACATCATGCAAATTGATAAAAAGCCTGTCCTCTATGTTATTAACTTAGCAACTTCATTTTAAGCCGCTTGCTTTCTTAGACCCTAATAACAGAAAGCTCAAGATATCTAGAACGCCCTTAAGGAATGTTAGATTGACATATATCTTGGT
The DNA here is from genome assembly GCA_000222935.2 of Aciculosporium take MAFF-241224. Taxonomy (NCBI): domain Eukaryota; kingdom Fungi; phylum Ascomycota; class Sordariomycetes; order Hypocreales; family Clavicipitaceae; genus Aciculosporium; species Aciculosporium take. The sequence continues at coordinate 19,057 of AFQZ01000126.1, read as the reverse complement.
CCCCCAGACTGGATAGTCCACGATGCTAGAAGAAACTTCGCTTCTAGCGAATTTAGGCATTTAGCTTAACTATTATCAATTAATATTAACAAAGTCCCTGTTAAAGCACACAACAGCATCGGAAAACTTAAGTAATATTACGCCCCTCTTTAAAGAGCGTATAATATTATTAAGACTAAAGCTTACGGTCTTCTCTTAAAAGAGCAGATGCTTTAGATAGCTGTTAAAGCAGTCAACGACTCCGCTGGCCTGAATGGCCTTATCCCGACCCTTTTGGTCTTTAGAACATATCTAAGGATAATGAATGATTCTCTCCTAAGCCTTAAAGTTGCTTAGAGAGCTAAGATGCTTTGAAAAGTAATGGACAAAGCAAGGCGTAGCCTTATAAGGCGTTAAGTTAACGATGCCCTTAACACTTAAAATGGCCTAATAACCCTGCTGACACATAATCTCCCCTTGAACTCTGATGTATGAGTTTATTATGAGAAAGGTGGATGGACTGGTCTATATAAGCTTCTTTTAATGGAAGGAGAGACTTGTATTGTTAAGAGGCCTTACGGCCCTATGAAGTTTCGATCTACAGTTGTTAAGCCATACATCACTTTACCAGAAGTAGAGACTTCTTATAAGGATAACTAAGCTCAAAATGAGGAAGCTACGGGAATAGCTTCAACCTCCTAAGAAGGGCGAGGCCTATGCCCAAACAACCTAGACCAGGAAAACGCCGAGATTAATGAGATTGTTTACGAGACTCCCCCCGACGAAATTGTTCACAAGACTTCCCCCGATAAAATTGTCCATGAGACTCCCCCTAATAACCCTATAAATCCAATACAAAGAGGCCGTGGAAGACCTTGGAAATACCCTTGACTAGAAGCTTTTCTTATAGAGAAAGAAAAGGCAGATTTTTAACTTGCAATTGACCTCTGTGCGCAAGGAAAGATAACCACGCCTGGAGAACCATTTGAACTCTCTGACAAGGCCGAGATTAACGCTCTACTGGCAAGAAATGTATTTGAATTTGTTTAATTTAACCCTTAAAAGCATAGAAACGAGAGACTCTTTAGTTTATGAATAGTGCGTAAGATTAAGGGTAAAGTAACTAATTTCCCGTATGAAAAATCGCGATGTGTCATTTAAGGCTATAGCAACCGTGGGAAAGAGGTTATCCTTATGCAGTCCCTAATGATTTAAAGAGCTAGCCAGAGGCTTATCGTTGCTCTTGCTCTATTACTAAAAAGAGAAGGCATTACGGCTTGGTTAAGGGATATTACCTAAGCATACGTGCAATCACAGACAAAGCTTAATTGCACGATTCTTGCAAAGCTTCCAGCACAAATTGCACACCTTTACCCGCCAGATGTCATTATGGTTGTGATAAAGCCGCTATACGGAATAGCAGAAGCAGGTATGCATTAGTGGTTAACGTATTTTAATCATTATTGCTAAAAACTCTAGATAATTACTTCCACTTACGACCCATGTCTACTTATTTCTTTAAAGGAAAGCTCTTGTTTTGGACTTATTAGAATGCAGACCGATAACACGTTAGGCCTTAGTAATACTAAATTCTTTGATTATGAAGAAGTTGAATTAAAAAATGCCGGATTTCTTGCAAAGCCAAAGCAACGCCTAGAGAAATCAATACTATTAATGTTTAATGGTTGCATTTTAAGCGAAGCTGACGATAACATCTTCTTCCTATAATAAAAGGCATAAGGAAAGAAGTTGTCAGAAGTCAACCAGGATAATCGAGCTTAATATGTTAAGCAGAGGGCTTGAGGTGTATACATTGCTCTTATCTGCCAACCCGAAGCTTCTTACGATCTTTCTGTTGCTGCCTAAAGTTAATAACCAGAACCTGACGATGTGACAAAGCTTAATAAGAGGCTTAAGTGGCAAATTGACAATCAGACTCGTGGACTTCGCTACGTGCCTCTCTTACTAGAAAATGCCTCCCTCTATGTTTTTATCGATGGCTCCTTTGCTAATAATAAAGACCTTAGCTTGTAAATCGGCTATGTGATTATTCTTGGGAATAAGGAAAGGAACGTTAATGCCTCTGAATTCACGCTTATAGGCAACATCGTGACCTATAGCTCTACGAAATCTAAAAGAGTTACAAGGAGCGCCTTAGTATCAGAGCTGTATGGAATGGTCTAAGGAGTCAATATTGCTTACGTAATGAGTATAACTTTGAGGATTATCACTAATTAATTAAATAAGCTGAACATCCCGATCGTAATATGTACTAACTCTTTTTCATTATATGAGTGTATTGTTAAGTTAGGCACTATAAAGGAGAAAAGGCTTATGATTAATATTATAGCACTGTGATAGTTATACGAGCAAAGGGAAATCGCGGAAATCCGATGGATAAATGGCTATGATAACCTTGCCGACGCGATGATAAAGGCTTCCCTGAATAGAAGCCTTAAGACCTTCGTAACTAAGAATAAGGCTTAGATTTGAGTGGAAGGTTAGGTAAAGAGACTGGTATTAAGCGTTAAAGCCAAAGCTGCTTAAGCGCGCAATAAAGAGTTTAAATTTGATAAATCCGAACGCGATTAATTGAGGGACTTTAAGGATGCTCTAGACTAGGGAAAAGTTATTTATTTAGTGTTTTAGAGCGATTCCTCTTTTTTAATAAAGAGAGAGTTTGTAAGTATTGGAATCGCTCGTCTTAAGGATGGAAGGAATACACAATAGTAACCGGGAATTATGGGTCATATGCACGATGCGCGTGCCCTAATTAGCTGGATCACTATGTCATGTAACCTAGGGCAGTACTGTGGCCATAACACCACACTTCTGCATCGTCCCCCTCTTCTTCCTTTAGATAATTACAAGAATATAGACATTAGACCTTTGTTACCCCCCCGTTATTGCTGCAGCAATCACACCCTGTGAAACCAGCAACTAGGTACTTACTAATTTAGTTAGTATAGATAATTCTGTTTTCTTTCTTAATAAAAAGCTCCTAACAGGAAACAACACTATTAACACGTTAACATTAATAATAACCTCACCTCCCCCTAACCCTTCTAACCCTCCTAACCCCCCTACTAATAAAATAATAATACCCTCTTCCCTAAAATAATAAACTATATTAAAGGAAATTACTAATATAGATTAAAAAGCCTTAAACTCTCTTACTAGAGTTTATAATAAGGAAAATAAGTATTTTAAAATACTTTTTAACTTTATATATTCTAAAGTCCTAATCTTTAAGGATATCTATATAGTATAAGAAATTTTACCTAAGTTATACTTATTTATATTATTAATAATACTTATAGGTAATGCTTATAAGTATTACCTTAAGAAATTTAGTAAAAGACTTATTTTATTTAATATAATAACTAAGTAGATAAAAGAAAACTTTAAAACTAAAAAGAATTAAAAATTCTACTAAATATAATTTTAAGAGATAAAGTTTTGTTATATTACAGCTAAAAATCTAATAAAGACTAAACTTAAATATTTAGAATTAATAATTTAATAGCTCTTAGACTTATTTAATAGTCTTTACCCCCCCTTTAAGAAAAATATAATCCTTAGGCACTAACTAGAAATATCTATTTAAGATAGCCTTAAATTTAACTAGATAACTTATATCTAAACCAATACTTATAAAGGCATAGTTAGTAATATTTACCACTACCTTATAATAAAAGATATAATAAAACCTGTTTTAAAATCATTTATAAGCTAATAAATTATAAGAGAAAGCAAGTATTAACCTTAAAACACTACCCTAAGCACTAATATAGTCTTGTTTACTAACTAATAATATTTACAAGCTTCCTAACCCTAAAATAAAGCTAGATCTAAGAAATGCTTTATTTATTATAAAAAAGGATGTTAGTTAACTAACTATTCTGTCTCTAAGCAAAAGAAAGCAAAAGAAACCTAGTAAAATAACTAAAGGCATAAATCCCCTTCTTTTAAATACTAATTTCACTTATTCTTATAAGCATTTAAAGGTAAAGACAAAGAGTTATTACCCCCAGATAGTAGTAATAAGAATAAATATAAAAAAGCTACTTAAAACATAGTATTTATTACCTCTAAAGAAGAAAAAGAATAAAGTAATAAAAAAGCATAAGAAACCCTTACGTTTATAAATTTCTTTATATAAGCACCTAATCCCCCTCTCTTTTCTACTTTAATTATTAATTTCCTATAAAATAACGCCTTTAAACACGCGTTATTTATTAAAAACCCTTACGACTATAATACTAATAAAACCATATAATAACAGGTATTTCTTATGGATTTACAATATACCACAGAAACGTTTTATAGTATCCTCCTAAATACTAAAGCAGCCGGAATCTTAACTACTAGCTAAGGCTAAGTTAAAGCCTTAATATATCTTATAACAGACCTTATAATTAAGCCTTCTTCTAACCAGAAAACCATTAACTTTAGTGCCAGAAGTGCAACCTTAAATGGCATTTTAAAGCTTTCTATAATCTTTAGTATAATTTCTTTTTATATTTTTAATAGTACTATACCTTTCCTATATTCTATTATAAATATAAATAAAATAGGTATTAAGCTTAATAATCTTAAGAACCTCCTTATTTAAGAAGAAAAGAAAGTACCTATTATCTACAAATAAGGACATTCTTAGTAGATAATTAGTTTCTAAAAACCTGCTGTCTTTATGCTCTTAAATGCAGAAATTTACTAACTTTATTATTAATTTAGCCACTCTTTAATTAACTAATTACACAACCTTCTTACTAAAGCTAGTAAAGATTTTAATAGAGCTAATATAAGAAAAATCATATATGCCTATTACTAATGCCAGATAAACACTAAGGCTTCTAGTAGATTTAAGTTTACCCTTAAAGACAATCTTAAATTTAACTATAAGGTTCTTATTAATATTATACAAATTAATAAGAAGCCTATTCTCTATATTATTAACTTAGTAACTTTATTTTAAGCCGCTTACTTTCTTAGACCCTAATAATAAAAAGCTTAAGATATCTAGAATGCCCTTAAGGAATATTAAATTAACACATATCTTAAACCCCTAAACTAGATAGTCTATAATGCTAAAAGGAACTTTACTTCTAGTAAATTTAGGCATTTAGCTTAACTATTATTAATTAATATTAATAAAGTCCCTGTTAAGGTATATAATAGTATTAGAAAACTTAAGCAATATTACGCCCCTCTTTAAAAAGTATATAATATTATTAAGACTAAAGCTTATAGTTTCCTCTTAAAAGAGTAAATACTTTAAATAGCTATTAAAGCAGTTAATAACTCTGCTAGCCTAAATAGCCTTATTCCTACCCTCTTAGTCTTTAAAACCTATTTAAGGATAATAAATAATTCCCTCTTAAGCTTTATAGTTACCTAAAAAGCTAAAATGCTTTAAAAAGCAATAAATAAAGCAAGATATAGTCTTATAAGGCACTAAGTTAATAATACCCTTAATACTTAAAATAATCTAATAACCCTACTAATATATAATTTTCCCTTAAACTCTAATGTATAAGTTTATTATAAGAAAGGTAAATAAACTAGCCTATATAAGCTTCTTTTAATAAAAGAAAAGACTTATATTATTAAGATACCTTATAGCCCTATAAAGTTTTAATCTATAATTATTAAACCATATATTACTTTACTAAAAGCAAAGACTTCTTATAAGAATAACTAAGCTTAAAATAAAAAAGCTATAGAAATAGCTTTAACCTCCTAAGAAGAGCAAGGCTTAGGCCTAAACAACCTAGACCAGGAAAATGCTAAGATTAATAAAATTATTCATGAGACCTCCTCTAATAACCTTATAAATCCATTATAAAGAGGACATGGAAGACCCTAGAAATACCCTTAACTAAAAGCTTTCCTTATAAAGAAAGAAAAGGCCGATTTTTAACTTATAATTAACCTCTATGCATAAGGAAAGATAACCACGCTTAGAGAACCATTTGAACTCTCTAATAAGGCTAAAATTAACGCTCTACTAGTAAGAAATATATTTAAATTTGTTTAATTTAACCCTTAAAAGCATAAAAGCAAAAGACTTTTTAGTTTATAAATAGTATGTAAAATTAAGGGTAAAGCAACCAATTACATGCATTTCTAACTAAAAACGACACACCGCGGATACGACGCAGTATTACGCCTAAAACGAAAAAGAAGCATAGAATTAGATTTCTTATTATTAATTACCCCCCTTAGTAATAGTATATTATATAAGGGAAGTAAGCAGTATAAAGGGTATAATAATTAAAGAATTTTTATATAAATTTATAACTAATAAAGAATAAGGCACTACTTAGGAAGCAATATAATATTAAAAAGAGAATTCTAAAGTAATAGTAATATAAAAAAAATTAAAAAATAAAATAAAATTACTAAAGAAATTAATAATAAAAGTTATTTTAAAGGTGAAAATAATAAAAGTATAAGCTTTTATTAGATTTATTATATAAATTACTATAAATATAGGCAGGGAAATAGCTTAAATAAGAACTAGTATAAAAAGCTTATAGGCTTTAATTATAAAAGCAGTTAATAGTAAGGTAGAAACTATAGTTAAAAAGGCAGTTAAAGAGGTAATAAAGGCTATTTTTAAGACTAAAATAGTAGTTAAGGGGACTTAAGTAATTATTATAGCTTATAAAGTTATAAAATAGAATATAATAATCCCTTTAGCCTAAATAAAGAGTATAGTAATACTAGCTTACTATTATTAAAAAGTAATAGTAAAAGAAAATACTATTAATAAAATAGTTAGAAATAAATTACTAAAAGAGATTATAAAGGTAGTAAATAGTACTATTAGTATAAAAGAGGTAATAATAATATGCTAACTATAAAGTAAAAATATAGTTATTATATTTACTAAAGTAAGGAGGAAATAAAAGAAAAATATAGCTTAAGTAAGAGTTACCTTTAAACCTAAGGTAAAAGTAAATAAAAAGATATTTAGTATAATTATTAAGGGATTCTTAATATAACTAATAAACCATATTATAACTAAGGATATAAAAAAGAATATTAAAAAGGAAAATAGTTTATATATAGTAAAGATAATAATATAAAAGCTAAAGGGAATAGTAATAAAAGTACTACTAATAGTTAGTATTAAGGGCACTAAGTCAGTAAACTACTTATACTATAAGGGACTAGTATACTAAGCAGAGATTTTTAATATAAAGCTATATAATAAGATAATCTACTTAAAGTAATATTATAACTGCTATAAGATTAGATATATTACTAGGTACTATAAAGAAAAAGTAAAATATAGCAGGTATATTCTTAGAAAATACTTTAAGAAAAAGAGAACTTACTTAATATTAATAAGTAAGGTATAGGAAAGATACTTAAATTATATAGGGGTATATTTAGTATAGTCTTAGCTATATTTAGTAAGTAATAATAAATAGTAGTAGGCTAGAAAGGCTTATACTATAAGACTACTGTTTTTTTACAGCTATTAGTTAGAGGCTATAATAGCTACTATAGGTAAGGGTTATTATAGAGAAGAAACTAAGGGACTAATAAAGAAGCAGCTAAGAGGCAGGAGTATATACTTAAGGGGCTTATTTATAAGATAAACCTATAAGCTATAATTAGGACTATAAAGACTAGTAGAAAAAGGTATAATACTAGCCTTCCTATAACTAACTAAAGGGCAAAACAATACTAGGGCTAGCCTAACTAAGGTGCTTTAAAGCATATAATAGAGTATATAATTAAGGTTATATACTAAAATATATAGAAGAAAAGCAATTTAGTATATTTAGTGCTAGGGTATAGTATTAGCCCTAAGGTAATAGCTATTTAGAAACTAAAAGGTTATAATAGTATACTACTAAATCTATCTTAAGGACATTATATATTAGTAATATATAGTAGAAAAGTAGTAATTTATATATATTAAAGGGTTAAAACAGAACTTTAAACTATAAGGAAAAAAGAGAATTAATATAGTATTAAGCTATATAAAGTAAAGGTATATAATATTTATTTTCTAGCTTATAAAAGGAAGTAGTAAATACCTTTATAATACTTTGCTAATACCTAGGTAAAGGGCTAGAGTATATTTATAAGGGACTTTAACTAATACTATCCCTTATAGGATAGATTTAGCTAAATCTTATAAGGGTATAATAAGATATTAGAATTTATAATAAGGTAGTAACTTAGCCTAGCTATACTATTTAAGGAAGTAATAAGGAGAGAATATAGTAGTAGGAATAGCACTATTAACTATATATAAACTACTTATAATATTAGTATTAAATTTATTAGGCTAGTAAAAATTACTAGATCTAACTATATGCCTTAGCTTATTAGTATTAGAATAAATAAGGAATTAAGTAATAGCCTAGGGTTAGTCCAGGGTTAAAAGATAGTAAATAAAAACCTTATTATAATAAAGGCTTTAAATAAACTTAAAAAAAAGGGATTAAAGCTCCTACTATATAACTAGTAGGAAATTAATAACTATATGTAATAGCTTACTTAATAGCTTATAGAAATAGCTAATATAGTAGCACTTAAATAACCTTAAGGGCATAGTAAACTACAGCCTTAGTAGAATAAAAGGGTAAAAGATATAATAGTAAAGGTAAGATATGCTAATAAGCAGTAGTAGTAATAATAAACATAGGAAGTATAGCAAACCTTAATAAAAGTAATAGAAAAATAAAATCATATTATTTTAAAGGAGAAGAAAAGTAATTAGTAATAAGCAGTTAGTAAGTTATTTAGGTTAAAAGGGAGCCTCTAAACCCTAAAATACTAGGCCTAGCTATAAAGTGGACTTTTTCTTAAGATATAGCAGGTCCTACTATTAACTTAGCTAGGGAATAATAATAGGGAGGAGATAATAAAGGTTATATATAAGGGTAAGGCAAAGGTATTTATAAAGAGGTTTTTTCCTTTATTTACGGCTAGAGCTCTAGGTCTAGAGACAGAGGCAGAGATAAGATACTATAGTAATAATCAGGTGGTTCCTATGTTTATAAAGGAGGAAATCAGAGAAGTTATAAAGAATATAGCAAGTTAGAAAGCCCTAGGGCTAGATAAGTGTTACGGTTGAAGGTCTACTAGTGGAGTAAAGGCTGTAGTCAAGCGTACTCGAAGCTAAATAGCTGCAGGTAGGGTTAGTAATATAAATACTATATTTACTAGCCTCTTTATCTCTCTATAAGGGCTGTCCCCCTATATACCTATACGCAGCTAGGGCGCGGCTTGCCCTAGTAGGTCTCTATACTCTTATGCTCTTATTTTGTAACTCTCTTAATAAAGCGCTTCCTCTTATCTATAATTACCCTTAATTACTATAGGTAGTCCTAGGCCTTAGTCTTTACTCCCTTATAACTCCCTTACTATAACCTAGTAAGCCCCTTTTCTTAAATATATAACTTATATATTATTATTTATTATAACTTTGCTAAATATATATGTATTATACTAGGCCTACCCTGCTTTCTATCTGCTTAATAGTAAATCTAATCTTATAATAACCTTATAGTAAGGTCTCTGCTAGGTTCTAGCTTATACTTATTCTTAATGTTAACTCTATAATATTACTAAGCCTACTAGACCTAAAGCTGTTTTTTCTTATTACTTATAATTTACTTCTAACTCTCTTTTATTATTAAAGCTACTATACTCTGCTTATATTAGCTTATAGCTTACTGCTTTATTATAACATTAATACTGCTTATAGAGAAATCGCTCTTAGGTACCTTAGTGCCTAATTATGTAAATAATGTTATTAATCCAGGCGTGTGCATCAGATTAGTAGCCTAACTATCTAGCTATAAGAAGGTCTCTTCCCCTCTTTTTTTAACTTATTTTTTCCTTTTTTCTTTATTATTATTTGCTTATATATTATCTTCTGTTACTATTATATCTTTACTCTCTTATAGCTTAGCCACTACTATTGCTCCCTTTTTATTAATATATGCATAGATTTTAATATTATATTTATCTTCCCCTCTATCCTGTCTGTCTAGTAAGTTATATACTTAATATTATATGTGTACTACTTACTTATAGCTAATAATTATTAGTTATTATACCTTATACTAGTTAATCTCTTGCCTTTTCTTTTATAGCTCCCTCTCCTGCTCTTAGTAAGCTAGATATTATAATACCTGTCTTTAAAGTTAGTTAGTATATTATTTAAATACTTATGCCCTTAAGCTATAGCTAACTTACTACTAGGGTTTAAAAAATTCCTTATTATTATTATAGCTATATAGCAGTAACTTAGTAGATCTTCCTAAAGCCTAATAGTACTAAACCTATATACCTTCTTAAGTATATTATTATTTCTAAGCCCTATAGGAAGATATATAATAATAAGTATACTACTTATACTTTACTATCCTATTACTAATTATTATAGCCTGCAGTGTAAAATACTCTTATTACTCTTAGAATAATAAGGAGTATAATAGTATTAGTTCCCTATAATTTTCCTGTTTTAGTTACTACTAACTAGCTGCTAGATACCTGCTTAAATTAGTATTCTTTATTAGAAAATGTTTAAAGAAATAAAGAAAAAGACTAATAGTGTTTATTACTATTAAATACCTGTGAGTTTATTGCTTATTTATAGTTAATCTACTACTAATAAATCCTAGGGTATTATAAGTACACAGGCAAATTTAGCTGCTATAATAGCTAAGGTAAAAAATTCTAATATTTATAGATATGCCTAATATGCATGTCTCTAAGCAGATATTAAGCTTAAGCTTAAAAATAATAAGCATACTATAATCTTATAAGGCATTGCCTATACTACTATACTTATATAAATAAAAATCACTAACTGCCTATAATATATTTATATATATAGTAAGGATGTATATATCTTTTAGTCTATTTATAACTTTATAATAGCTAACTTATTACTAGCTATATAAGCCTACTATAAGGGAGATTCCCCTTACTATATATATTATACCTGTAACTATCCCTTGTACTATATTATAATTACTTAGCATTAAATCCAGCTTTATAGGTGCTAATAACTCTAATAACGGCTTTAAACAAGAGTAGCTTATTAGTAGTAAAATTATAGTGCTTTTAGTAGCTATTAGTTTATTATTAATAGAGATAAGTATCTTTAAATATTACTAATATCTCCTATAATATATTATATATATACTCTGCTACCTTGCTACTATTTTCCTTTTATAATCTATTATAATGTCTTATATATTAAAATTCCTTTTTAGTACCTAGGAATTCTTTAACTTATTATAGCCTTTTTACTTTACTAAGTATTTACACTACTTGCCTTAATACTTATATATTATAATTTGCTTAACCTTATATAATTCCTAGTTATAAATAAGTAGCTGTAATATTATTATAGCCTTATTAGGATTTAGACCTTTATATAGCTCTAAACTTATAATATTAAATACATTATATAGGCGTATATTATTTAAAAGCTCTAGATAGTAGGCTAGTCTATATACGCCTACTTTCTCTAAAACCTTAAAAGGTCCTAGATACTTTTCTATAAGCTTTTTGCTTAGTTATTAAAGGTTAATGTTCTTAGTTAATAAAAGTATATAATTACTTAGTAAAAAACTTATTAAGCCTCTTTTCTTATTATAGTGCTTTACATACTATTCTTAAGTTGTATATAGTAGCTACTTAGTTGCCTTATATTATTATTATAATTCTTATACCCTTGTATCTGTTTATATATTTATAATATCTATTACTTTTATAATATAGTCTAGGCCCCTCAGCTAGGAACCTTATAATAACTCTACTAGAGAGTAGCTATAAGCTAAGTGCTTGCTAGTGTTATAAGCATATTAAGCTAAATATAAATAGTCTTTCTAGTCTGTTTGCTCTTATGCCCTAAATACTCTAAGGTAGTACTCTAGGACTTAATTAATCTTTTCTATTTATCTGTTTATTTATAAATAAAAAGCAGTACTAAGTAGTTGCTTAGTTGCTAGTAAGTAGCAAAAGGTTCTCTAGAAACTGCTAGTAAATGTTATCCCTTTATCTAAAATAATCCCTTTTAGCACGCTATAGTCCTTAAATATATATTTAAGGAAGATAGTAGTAAAGTTACTATTTATTATCCTTATTGTCGGAATCGCTCGTATGGATGATGGAAGGGATACGCCGCATTAACCAGGAATTGTAGGTTGTACACAGAATGCACGCACCCTGATTGGCTGGATTACAGGTCATATAACCTGGGGCCGTACCGTAGCTACAACACCACACCTCCGCATCATAGCCTGCTTCTTCCCCTCTTTTAGAGAAATAGATAAATTAAATATTAAACCCCCCCCCCTATATTTATGCTGTAGCATACTTATAACCTAAGCGCTACTAACACTAATTAGTGGTTGCTAATAACCACAGATTTGTTAGGTTACACCCAGAAGAGACTCGTCCAAACGCTTTTACTCACGTAACTATAAGAAATTCTAACGTTATACTAACCAAAGGATTATTTCTTCAAATCATTAACTATTAAATCGTCCATAATTATAAGAAGACTTAACTCTTATGGATCTTCTCCCTTATTATTAACTGTTACTTATCCATAATTAAAACCAGATCTTTACTGTTATTCACAGAGAACCAACGCTAACCGCTTTAATCAGTACTAAACACAAAGCCCAAAACACTAAAATATCTTCAAGCTAAGGAAAAATAGATGATTTCAATAAACAACTCTAAAAGGATGTCTATAGAAGAGAACTTCTAAAGAGCACCCTACCCTAAAAACTTCACAAGCACTGTCTAATTCTATCCTTTAATTGGACTAAGTTAGTTAATAACATTAATATCAATATAGCTACTAAACAACAGATTAATAACCGTATTACATATACGATTAACTACTACATTCTTGACGAAGGAAAAGGGCATAATCTTCTTATTAACTTCTAGTAAGATTATGAAAATTAAACAAAGGATACTTTTAATAAAATCAACAACAACCTTAAGTATACCCTTCGTAATTACCTTAATAACAATGGTGTTAAAACAGCCAGAGGATCGAGATTAAACGTCTCTAAAGATCTTATTAATATCTTAAACATTAACCCTAATACAGAATACAAACCTTTGCCAGAAAAAGCAACTAGGAAAGAAGAAGAAATTCAACGACTTAAACTTTCTAATAACAAGAACTCTAACAATAAAGATTTTTATTCAACTAAAGACCCTCCCCTAGAACTACAAACCCCGACCGAAACACTTTCTAATAGCAATTGAAAAGCCCTTAATACTCTTAAGAGACTTTACTAGAAAAAAGAATAATATTCTAGAGAAGTATACGACTTTATTAACAAGAAGTTACTATATTTTAAAGAGAAATGTTCTTAAGCAGGAGTTTCCCCCTTACTTTACCTAAAAGCCTTCCCTATTATGCTTTAAGGTAAAGCCTACATATACTTCCTTAAATACTTTAGAGCAAAGACAATCCCATTTAAGGAGATAACTCAGAATATTAGGAATCACTTCAAAACACCTGAGAATAAAAGCTTCTATAAAACACAATTTGCCAATCTACGCCTTCACTATATTATTATAGAACATCTAATAAAGAATAAGTCAAAATACTTAGAAATTCTTCTTAACTAACTTATGAAGATATTTAATAGCCTTTATAACCCTCTTAAACAAGATATAATTCTTCTTCATTAAGTACAACAAGCAATAGAAAATAACAATGATTTCTATAATACTAAATTCAGAAATGTGCTAACCTTTAAAGGATTTATTAGTAATCTTCAAAATTGCCTCTCAGCAATGGACATACCACTAACCTCTACAAGTCAGTTACTAACAACTACTAACAATAATTTGACTGCCCTTATTACCCGGTCTACAGACCAAAACACCAACACAGCAATGTTCACAGACCGACGCTATTTACAAGCTATATATCGTAAAAAACCTTAAGCCAAAGCAAGCTTAAAGAAATGCTTTATCTGCTATAAAGAAGAATGCTAGTCAACTAACCATCCTACCTCTAAGCAGAAGAAAGCAAAAGCAACTTAGTAGAATAACAGAAAACACCAAAAACCACCCTTTAAACGCCAATACTATGCATTCCTACAGGCCTACAAAGGCAAAATAGCCTAACTTACTGCTACTAATAATAGTAGTGAGGACGAACACAAAAAAGCCGCTTAGAACGCCGCTTTCCTTACTACTAATAAAAAAAAGGAACCAGACGACGAAGAGGCTTGTAATACTCTCTCCTTCACAGCATTCTTTACATAAGCACTAAATCCCCCACTCTTTTCCCAATTAACCGTAAACTTCTTACAGGATAATGCTTTTAAACATGCCTTATTTCTTAAAGACCCCTATAACTACAATACCAATAAACAACCTTAACAACACGTGTATCTTATAGATATAAGATATACAGCGGATACATTTTATAGTATACTCCTGGATACAGGAGCATCAGGAATTTTAACTGCTGGCCAAGGCCAAGTCAACGCTTTAATGAAAATCATAAAGAACCTTACAATTAAGCATTCCTCTGACCAAAGGACTATCACCTTTAGAGCCGGTACTGCGACTTTAACTAGTATTTTAAAGCTTCTAACGATTTTTAGCATAATACCTTTCTATGTGCTTAATAGTGCCACACCGTTTTTATATTCTATTACAGATATAGATAAAATAGGTGTTAAACTTAATAATCTTAAGAATCTTCTAATCCAAGGAAACAAAAAGGTACCCATTATTAGGAAATAAGGACATCCTTAGTGGACAGCTAGTTCTTAAGAACCTGCCATCTTTATGCTTTCTAAAGCCAAAATCCGTTAACTTTATCGCCGATTTAGTCATCCATCAATCAACCGATTAAATAACCTTCTCGCCAGGGCTGGGGAAGAATTCAATAAGGCTAACATAGGGAAAATCACGCATGCTTGCCATCAATACCAGATGAACGCGAAAGCTCTAAGTAGATTTAAATTCACTCTTAAAGACGATATTAAATTTAACTACGAGGTCCTTATTAATATTATGCAAATTAATAAGAAGCCGGTCCTACACGTTATAGATTTAGCAATATTATTTCAAGCTGCCCGCTTTCTTACACCTTAACAACAGAAAGCTTGAGATATCTGGAATGCCCTTAAAGAGTGCTAGATTAACACATATCTTAGACCCCCAGACTGGATAGTCTATAATGCCAGAAGAAACTTTGCTTCTAGCGAATTTAGGCATTTAGCTTAACTATTATTAATTAATATTAACAAAGTCCCCGTTAAGGCTCACAACAGCATTGGAAAACTTAAGCAATATCATGCCCCTCTTCGTAAAGCATATAATATTATTAAGACCAAAGCTAACGGTCTTCTCTTGAAAGAGCAGATACTTTAAATGGCTATTAAAGCAGTTAATAACTCTACTGGTCTAAATGGTCTTATTCCCACCCTTCTAGTCTTTAGAACCTATCTAAGGATAACAAATAATTCCCCCCTAAGCTTTACGGTTGCCTAAAGAGCTAAGATACTTTGAAAAGCAACAGATAAAGCAAGACATAGTCTTATAAGACGCTAAGTCCACAATGCTTTTAATACCTGCAATGGCCTAATAACCCTGCCTATATATACTCTTCCTTTAAATTCTAATGTATGAGTTTATTGCAAAAAAGGCGGATAGACTAGCCCCTATAAGCTTCTCTTAATAGAAGGAGAGACTTGTATTATTAAAATGCCTTATAGCCCTATGAAGTTTCAGTCTACAGTTATTAAACCGTATATAACCTTACTAGAAGTGAAATCTTCTTATAAGGAAAACCCGGTTTATAAGGAAGACCTGGTTTAAGGTAACAAAAATCACGAAAACCCCCCTAATAACCTAATAACTCCACTATAAAGAGGACGTGGAAGACCCCGGAAACACCCTTAAGCAGAGGCTTTTCTTACTAAGAAAGAAAAGGCCGATTTTCAACTTACAATTAACCTCTGCACGCAAGGAAAAATTAATACACCCAGAGAACCTTTTAAACTCTCTAATAAAGCAGAGATTAATGCTTTACTAGTAAGGAATGTGTTTGAATTTATAAAATTCAACCTGTAAAGGCATAGAGGTAAAAGACTCTTTAGCTCGCGGATGGTAAGAGAAGTTAAAGGCAAGGTAACTAACTCCTTATATAAAAAGTCACAATGTGTTATCTAAGGCTATAGCAACCGTAGGAAAGAGGTTATTCTTATGCAGTCCCTAACAATTTAGAGAGCTAGTTAAAGGCTTATCGTTATCCTTGCTCCCTTATTAAAAAAGGAAGGCATTATGGTTTAGCTAAGGGATATTACCCAAGCATATGTGCAGTTACAGACAAAGCTTAATCGCATAATTCTTGCAAAGCTTCCAGCATAAATTACACACCTTTACCCGCCAGACGTTATTATGGTTGTAATTAAGCCGCTATACGGAATAGCAGAGGCTGGCACACATTAGTAGTCGACGTATTTTAATTATTATTGTCAGAGACTACAGATAATAACCTCTATATATAACCCTTATCTTCTTATTTCTTCTAGTAAAAGCTCGTGTTTTAGAATCATTAGAATACAAACTAATAATACCTTAGGACTTAGCAATACTAAGTTTTTCAATTGCAAAGAGATTGAGTTAAAAAACGCTAAATTCCTTGCAAAGCCAAAAGAGAGGTTAATAATTTTAACACCGTTAATGTTCAACGGTTGCATTTTAAGCGAAGTTAATAATAACACCTTCTTTTTGTAACAAAAGGAATAAGGAAGGAAGCTATTATAAGTTAATAACCCGACCGACCAAGCGAAATATATTAAACAGCAAGCATAAGGAGTGTACATTGCTCTGATATGTCAACCTAAAGCATCTTATAATCTTTCCGTTGCTGCCCAAGTCTAACATCCAGGATCTGACAATGTTTTAAGGCTTAATAAAAGACTTTAATAGCAAATTAACAATTAAGACCGTGGACTTTAATATATATCTCTCTCGCTAGAAAACGCCGCTCTTTATGTCTTTGTTAATAGTTCTTTTGTAAATAATAAAGACCTTAGCTCTTAACTAGGCTATATAATCATCCTAGGCAATAAAAGGAAGGATAACAATACCTCTGAATTCACCCTCAGAGGAAATATCATGATATACAGCTTAATAAAATCAAAAAGAGTCATAAGAAGTGCATTAGCTTCCAAGCTGTATAGGATAGTTTAAGGTGTTAACATTACCTATGTAATAAGCACTACTCTAAATATCATTACTAACCGATTAAACAAGCCAAAAATTCTAACAATAATATGCACTAACTCTTTCTCGCTATATAAATGTATTATTAAGCTAGGGACAACAAAGGAAAAGAGGCTAATGATTAATATTATGGCTTTATAGTAGTTATATAAGAGGAGGGAAGTGGCTAAGATACGCTAGATTAATGGCAATAATAATCCTGCGGATGTGATAATAAAAGCTTTACTAAATAAAGCTCTTAAGACCTTTATAACGAAGAATAAAGCCCGAATCCGTGTGAAAGGATAGGTTAAAAGACCTGTTGCGAGAATTGCCGCAAGAGCCGCCGCCGGAGCCGCCAAAGAATAAAAAAGTCCTAATTCCTTACCAAATCCAACGACAAATTAAGCGCCTAATAAAGAGCTCAAATTCGATGAATTCGAACGCGATTATAAGCGCCTAATTTGGTAGGATTGAACACAGGAATTACACTCTTTAGCCCCCCCCCCCCCCATAACACTCTTTGCCTCCATAACCATTCGGCCTGGACTAATAAAAGTTATTCATTTAAAGGATGTTTTTCGCTTTATTACTTATTTATTAATATCTGATTATTTAGGGCGTTTTATGCATTTTTTAGAGCGATTCCTCTTCTTCTTTAACAGAGAGAGAATTTGTAAGTGTCGGAATCGCTTGTATAGATAATAGAAGGGATACACCGCATTAACTAGGAATTGTGGGTTACACACAGAATGCACGCACCCTAATTAGCTAGATCACAGGTTATGTGACCTGGGGCCGTACCGTGGCCACAACACTACACCTCCGCATTATAGCCTGCTTCTTCCCCTCTTTTAGAGAAATAAATGAATTAAATATTGAACCCCCCCCCCCCTACATTTGTGCTGCAGCATACTTGTAACCTGAGCGCTACCAACACTTATAAATATGGCTATATATAGCATATATTTTAAGAATTAATTTACAATAATAAGAATTATATTATGCTCCTTTTTGCTAGCTTGTTTTATTAAGGGGAGGCTAGTAATGAAGTCTATAGAAAGCTCTTAAAAAGGTCTGCTAGGAATTAGTAATATAACTAACTTACTATAAGGTTAGTATAACCTAGGCTTATTAACTTAATAGTTTAAGCATAAGCTTATATAGTTTTTTATATCTTTTTATAATTCTAGCTAGTAGTACTGTTTAGCTACTTTATAGATTATCTTACTTACACCCTAGTATTCTGCTATAAGGTTATTATAAGTAAGCATTAGAATTTTTATATATATCTCTATTAGTATATATACCCTTATATTAAAACATAGTAAACTATTTTTATTAATTACTTAGTGCTTCTTAACTATTATATTACTGCTACTAAGCAGTACTATCTGTATTTTATATAATAAATCTTGTTTTTATGCTTTCTGAATTACTATTATAATAGGTTTGCCTACTAGCTCTTTAGTATATCTAATAGCACTTTATCTTCTAATTACTATTAGTCTTACTACTAAATTACTATATACTTATATAAACTGTGTTTATAAATATATAGCTAAAGAGGTCTTCTTATTATAAGCTTACTCTAAACTCTTAAATACTATATTATTAAATAAGGTTACTATTAATATACTACTTAAATATACAGCTCTTATACTGCTCAGATATATAGCTAGGAAGGTTTTCTTACTATAAGCTTACTTTAAACTCTTAAATACTATATTACCAGATAGGGTTACTATTAATATATTACTTAAATATATAGCTCTTATGCTGCTTAAATATATAGCTAGGGAGGTCTTCTTACTACTAGCTTACTTTAAAC